>PVIU01011702.1:0-63442 GCA_004026605.1 Ondatra zibethicus | reverse complement strand
AGAAAGGAAGTTAGGACCGTGAGGGGCTGGTCCACCTACTGAGACAGTGTGCCTGAACTAATGGGAGCGCACCAATCCAGCTGGACTGGGACTGAATGAGCATATGATCAAACCAGACTCTCTGAATGTGGCAGCGAAAGTTGGCAGATGGAGAACCCAACAACAATGACACCAGGACCTATCTCTTCTGCATGTATTAGCGTTCTGGGAACCGAGTCTTTTTGAATGCACTCCTCCCAAGGCCGGGAGGGAGGGGGGTGGGCCTTGGACTTCCAACAGGGCAGGGCACTATGCCCTCTTTCAAGGAAGAAGGGAGAGGGAGGAGGGGTGGGGGGGTAGTGGTAGGGGACCGGGAGAAGGGGAAGGAAGGAAAAAATGTTATTTCTTTAATTATGTTTTT
Source organism: Ondatra zibethicus (assembly GCA_004026605.1). Lineage (NCBI taxonomy): Eukaryota > Metazoa > Chordata > Mammalia > Rodentia > Cricetidae > Ondatra > Ondatra zibethicus. The sequence continues at coordinate 63,042 of PVIU01011702.1, read as the reverse complement.
GAATGGAAAAAATTAAAAAAAAAACAGCCCATATACAGAAGTGCTTCCCACACCAAAGTTCCAATATCAGTGTGCTGCCGTGTGAAATCTATGTTCATTCCATGAATTATGAAAACAGAAGCAAAAGCAGTTTTCTGTCATCATTCCAGTCAAGAATCATACATGTGTCCAGAGTTTAGACAAAAGATTTACTACTCGGAGATTGAAATGTGACATGACAATGGAGAGTGGTTGTGAATACATACTCCCTACATGCTGTGTTCTGGCAGATCCTTTCAAATAGCGGCACTCAAATTCCCATTGTTTGTTTCTACTGCGACCTTGGTCTTGTCCTTTTGAGGCTCTTTCTCCATTCTGTGAGCTTCTGAAATCAAGTCTGTAAGTTGGGCACGATAAGCACATAACGGGCAACCCAGCCAGCACCTTGGATGGAGCAACATGAGGACCAATAGTTTTCAGTCATCCTCAGGTATACAGGGAGATTGAGACCAACCTGGGCTACATGAGATCTTGCAACAAATAAACAGTGCAAAATAAGAAAGCAAACAAAAAACAAACTTGAAAGTTTCTTTTGGCTTAAGTTATCAATAAGTATTTCTAGTCCTTTCAATCTATCTTCCATCTACCCACATGCCAGCCATCAAGATATACAGCTTGAAGGGTGAAGATAGAAAAAGCATTTCTTAGTGATTCTTATATAACCAACCACTTGAGTCAACTGGAGGTGACAAAATATCACCAGAAACATGAAAACATGGTTAAATAGAAATGATAACAAACTTATACTTTTATGATACCCAAATGTAATTAATCATCTATGCAATGATTATCCATGAACAATATAACTTTTAAAATAACTTGGATGATGGTTTCCCAATTTCATCAATACATTAGTTTTTTTATAAGTATGTCATATGTGTCCCCGAAGACACCATTATATATATCAATTAAAGACAGTGAATGCAGCTGCTAAAATCATATTTCCAGCAGAATTTTTCTAGACTGAGCAATCTCAGAAATAAAGACATTGTAAACCATCCCAATCTCCTAGACACTGTTAAGACAGATGCCTCAAATGCAAAATTGTACTGTTATTTTCAAGAGCAGATGTTTAGAAGGTCAACTATTTTAGCCTAGACCTTGATGGAAGTCTTATTAACGATTAGAAAAGGAATACAGAATCTAGACACAAGAGAAAAGTAATTACATGTAAGTGCAAGAGCTGGCTTTATTTCTAATCAACCATTTAACTGGGTAAGTCAGATAACCATCTCTTTTCTTTTTCTTTCTTTACCCACAATTTGAGAAGATTAGACAAATTTTCAACCAGCTCAAACCTTCTAGAATTTTCACTGTGATTTCTCTATGTAGCTTGATTCCCATATGGTGCCTTTATCTGAAAATAGTATGAATGTGGGAAGAAACCTAGGAGGAGTGTGGTGACGGCCCATGAGTATCAGATGAGGAATTTCATGAAGGTGCTTATATTAGAATTCAAGACTATAGACATCTGGAGCAGACTGAGCTATAGGATTAACCACACCCATCATTCACTGGGCAGTGGCATGATTAAAAGCATAAATGCATTGGATTTAAAGTAGTAAGGAAGCTTAAATTCAAAAATTAGATGTTGTATTTTACTAGCATATACTGTACTTTTTGTCCTCAAGTTCTGGAGAGAAAATATGTCACTCTATCTATTTTCAGTTTTTACTTCTGTTTGTAGAGAAGATACACTTCTCTCTGGAAACTGTCTTTTGAGTACCATGGTAACCACATGCTTTCAGTCAAGCCAGTCCTGTGGGCTGCGCAATTTAAGACATTTGAAAATGCCACTGAAAAAGATAACAGCAAACAGGCATGAAAGGGTAGGATTGAACATGAAAGTGGGAGATGTTCCTAGTGTTTGCTTAAATGAAATGCCAACAATGGGGAGGGCGAAGAGGGTTCAACCAATCCAGAAACTCTGAAGAACCAAGTGCCCCCCCTCAGTCTTGCAGAGAATGGTGCTTGCTCCTTTCCTGCTCTTCAGCATTGGAGTTCAAGACTGTGGGTTAAGAAGGACAAAGGGCAGAAATGGTAAGACTCTAGCTAAAAGGTAAGGAGGATTACAAAGACTGGCGGCATAGTCCTTACAAAGCTCTGTATAAGCAGGTTTTCAAGGTCCAAGTGAGAAGATATTTCCAGAAACTCTGACTTACAAATATTAGAAGGACTATGCCTTGATATTCTATATCATCACAGAAATTGAGAGTCATTGACTGTCCAATAATAGGAGGTGACAGTTTCTTAAGATAAGTGCAATGGAAAGACATAGATATGGGGCACTGTGGAGAACAGGATATATATAGCACAAGCCTCCAAGGAAGAAGTTTACTTCCATCTCCATTGGTTGGTGCGACAGGCAATTGCAGCCATTGTGTGATAATCAGAAAATGACTGGGTCTGGAGAGATGGCTCAGTTGCTAAGATCATTTGTTTTTTTGTTTGTTTGTTTTTTTGTTTGTTTCTTTAGTTTTTGTCTTTAATTTTATTTATTTTCTTATCTTACATACCCACCACAGTTCCTCCTCCCATCTTTTCCCCTGCTCTGACCGAGTCTCCCCTGAACCCACCCCCCATCCAACCCTCCAAAAGGGTAAGGCCTCTCACAAGAAATCAACAAAGTCTGGCACATCAAGTTGAGGCAGGACCAAACCCCTCCCCTCTCCCTGCATCAAGGCTAAGGGGCATCACACCACCGGAAATGCACTCCAAAAGCCAGCTCATGTACCAAGGACAGATCCTGGTCCCACTGCTGGGAGTTTCCCCAAGCAGACCAAGCCACACAACTGTCTCCCACAAGCAGAGGGCCCAGCTTGGTCCATGCAGGCTCCACAGCCGTCCGTCTAGAGTTCTTTAGTTCCCGTGAGCTTGGTTCAGTTGTCTCTACAGGTTTCCCCATCATGGTCTTGACACCCTCCCCCTTGCTCAAATAAACCCTCCTCAGTCTCTTTAACTGAACTCCCGGAGCTCGGCCTGGCGCTTGACTGTGAGATTACTTGATTTTATAGAGGAATCAGGCTTGATTGCCAGCATCTACTCCCTGGGTGACTCACAATCTTCCATAGGGATCACACATTCTCGTCTGTTTTCTGCAGGCAGGGGCACACATTTGGCACAAAAACATACATGTGAGCAAAACAATCTTACACATAAAATAATTTTTTTAAAACGTCTTCCTTTTTTTTAAAAAACAGAAACTACTTCTAAATGTGCAAGGTCAGTAATGAAACTGCAGTATTACATACTTGTATCCCACAGGATGGCTGAGCGGCCTTCTGTAGTAACACTATAATGGTGTGGGAAGTGACTTTCTTCCCTTATTAAGTATTGCAGTATAAATGTTCTGTGTAGATATTATAAATACAAAATAAATATTTTAAATTTTATTGGCCTTAAAAAGGAATGCTAAGTTATGGAATGCAATAATAATAAAACAGTTTTTTACGTTTATTTTATGTGTACGTGTTTTTCCTGCATATGTTTCTGTAGATCATACATGTGCCTGGTGCATACTGATGTTAGAAGAAGGCCCTGCATCTGCGGAAACTGCCATTGCTGGTGGTTGTGAGCTTCCATGTGTGTGCTCTGAACTGGAACCTGGGTCCCTGCATAAGTAACAAGTGCTCTGCACTGCTGCACTGTCTCTCTAGTCTCATAACCACATTTCTAGTCTTTCCTAAGCAACCACTTTATCAAGAAACAGTTACATATTTTTTGTAGTAAAGAGGGCTAAACACCTAAGGGAGAAATTGATTAGGATATTTTACCTCTGATTTCCCATATTAATAGTTTGCTGTGTATGTATTTTTTAGTGTTTATTGTCATCCCAGTCAATTAACAATACAGACTCTACGTGTTGCTTAATTCATGTCTAGAAAGTCCATGGCCATAGTGGCATGATTTCCCTTGTATCTGAGCTAGCGTATCTCATTAGTATTACTATTATTTTTTCCAGTTGTGTAAATTTTCTTTAACATTTTTAGGAGCTCTGTTATGTACTTACCAAAATATTTAAAGGTAGTAATGTTTCTGGTGATTTGGTGTATCGGTGATCAATGAAAGTAATCAATGCTACTTGATTTTTAATAAAATTTTCATTAAGGGCAGAAAGGATTCAATAATGACATCATGAATTTTAATGCTTTATTTCATACTGGGTAAAACTTGTCTCTTCTAATATTATTTATTGAAGATTTTGACAAATAAGGCTCTTTTTGACACGAAAATGACTGTTACAGAGATAGGCTATAAAATTTAGAAACCTTGATTTTTTTTATTTTTATCCTTTTCATTCTATCTTTAATTATGGAGTTTGCAGGTGAATGGCTCTTCCTAGGAAAGATTATTCTGAGTAAGGTGGTCCAGACACAGAAAGACAAACTCCACATATTAACTATCATCTGCTGTTCCAAGCTCCAAATCTTCAGATGTAGGCACAGAAAGGAGTGCCTGTAGAACCTAGGAAGATAGAAAGAGATCATGGGTTGGGGGACTTGAGGGGAAATGGAAGAATATAGGAGATAAGAAGGGAGGGAGCAAGAACTACAGGGAGGGCACTGTATTGTGGTGGGAGAGCAAAGGATAAAGAGGGAGGAGGGACAAATAATAAAAAGGTTGTTGATAAGGCCTCAAAGAAACACATTTTTTATTATTATACAATCTACATGTACACACACACACACACACACTCAAATGATGTCTGCCACTTGGGCTGACGTTGCTCCCCACAGTAACCATAGATTGTCTAACAGCACCAGTAGCAAACATGATAAACCTCTGCTCTGGTTGTTGGTCAGAGTCATTTAAGTGACTCCTAAAACAATATAGGGTACTGGGGTAGCCCCTGGTTGTCTCTTAGATTTGAAGGTAAGACCCTATTGCGGAACATACTGCACACATAGGATGCAAGCATGATGATCTGAGATGGATGTATCCTGAAAGCTTCCTTCCTATAGCCTAGTTTCCATTGTACCAGAAAGTGCTACTCAAGCTGCGAAGGAAGAGAAGCAATCACAGTCCTATCAAACTCTGAAGTCTATCAGCCATAACAAGAGCCAGCATAGCAAGATATTACTAAGGGTTCCATAGTGAGGCTCATATGTTGTCATTAACCAACAGCTGTCTAATTGGACTTAATGTCAACTCAACAGGAAGGAAATCATGCCTAGTATTAGAAACCTAGCCATACCTAGGACTAGGGAGCTCAGGGATCAAAGAAGAGAACTTACTACCTCCAATTTACTTAACCAGCATAACCTAGCTACTCTCTAAAGCTTATCCTTTTATATTCAGAGATAAGTGTAGCTATTACCTTTCATCAGAGAAGCTTCCCTTTATAGCAAATGGAGGCCAATGAAAGAATCCATAACAAGACACATGGCGGAGACCAACTGATCATGGGAGTGCATGCCCAACAAATACATCAATAGCACAACTCCTGCATTTAAGACTCAGGAACACAGAAGAGAGGGTAGGCAGATTGCAAAAATCAGAGGACCAGGAAGTCTGCCGTGAGACTGTGTCTTCAAGACATGACTGCATAAACAAGACCTCAACAATGACACTGTCAATAGATAGGCTAGCATGGAAGTGGGAAAATCTCATTATCCCACAGGTAATCAGTGATGTAGGAGAGAGATAACTGGTCTCTTCCAGGGATGTGCCCTCTAATTGGTTATCTAATGCAAAGTCATCAGTTCCCAAATCACATATACACAAATGACAAAACAGAACAGACTCACCACATCGCATGTATATATTTATATGCGTGTGTGTGTGTGTGTGTGTGCATGTGTGTGTGAGGGAGTAGCAACAATAAAGAAAAAGAAGCCAACAATTTGAGAAGGAGTGTAGGAAGGGTTATCTGAAAGGTAGGTGGGAGGAAAGGGAAGCGGTGAAGTAATATAGTTATATTTTAATTAAGATATATTCACCTACTTTAAAAATCAATAAAATATTTATTAAAAATTAACCAAAACTTTTATATCACTTTGTTTTACTCTTTCTTTAAGGTTTACTATTTCATACATTTAAAAATATTTGTGTAGATGCTATAATTTAGACATATGCTTGTGTCGGGAAATGTGAAGAGCAAGGAGGTCAAAAGGAATTACAGGCTGGTGAATAAGAAAAATGTATAACTATAAAAATTTATAAATGTTAGGAGGTTATGCAGAAGTGACAGTGGCTATAGGGAGTGTAGGGATGAACCTTCTATTTGAAAGACTGGCGTCACCGACAAACAGGTAAACCTAAGAGCAGAGTCTGAAAGATGAACAGAGTCCACCAAGTAGCTAACAAGATGGGGTTTTCTAAGGGGCATTTCTGAAACTTCTAAATTTGTATCATGATCAAAGAAATTTTAAAAGCCTTTAAAGTGGAAACCGTTGAATGTAATGGGTAAAAGAATAGTTGTCATGGGTAAAGATAAAGGGAGATGACTTTGGTGGAGTTGTGACAATTCTACAGTCCACTGTTTCGTGATGCTGGTGGAAAGCTCTAAGGATGAAACACATCATTCCTCTAAGTTGCTGCATGGTTACTCACTCTGCATTATTCATGTCTAATCTATTCCTGTCAATCATCACTGTAGAAATATAATGGAAGTAACACCAGAAATGTAAATTGAGCCATATAAATACATTTTCTAATACTTTTTAAAGTAGCAACAGCAAAGGGAATAACTTTTTTTATTATTATTATTTGCATTATAATGATTGCTAGCCCAACTTAGATAAGAATGTCAATTCGCACACAAAAGCAAAACTCTGTTGACCAAGTCTCCTCTCATAAGAAATGATTTCCAACATGGATTTGGGAAATACACTCCAAGCTATAATAGAGCTTTTCACAAGTCCCACCAGTAGAAAGTCGTGTCATCACTTTTGATAAACAGACATACATGCAAAATATATTTTAGAGAGTCTCAGAATCAATGGGTTCTAGAAAGAAAAAAACAAATTGTTTTAATGTGAAATATGACATGCAAATTATTTTAATATTTTAGTTGTGATTATGTCTCTATAGTTATAGCTCCAGTTTGCTTTTGGATCAATGTCTTAGTATTTGGTAGATACTTTGCTAAGATGTTAAGAAAGAATATTACAAAGCTGTTTTGTTAATTGTGAATTATGTGATACTCAGTTCATATAAAATATTTACTGGTTTCCAAGGCATTTTGTAACACAGCCACTATTGGTATCTGTCAATCATTATTTATACTCTGCCATTTCTTTACTAATATGTTTTCAGCGTTCCTTCTTCTTTACTACAGTCCTTCTTACATTTGAGATCATTGTTTCCTCTCAACAATGCATGTCTTCATGTTATCATTTTTAATATGCAATACTTAGGTCAGTTTCGACAATCAACAAAAAATGTTAGATAATCTTTAAAAGCTATAGTTTTCCTACAAAGACATCTTCAAAAACATGCAATGTAACAGATAAATAAAGAACCTATATCCTTTGGATCAACAGGTGAACGTTTTTCTAGCTGAAAAATTAAGAAATTAAGTTCTCTTTTTTCTATTATTTTGTTCTAAGCTTGGTTGGCAACTGACTTTCTCCAATTGGAAGATGATTCAAAATTTATTTTCCAGAAATATTAAATTGGATAGATTTTCTATGGAGAGTGAAGAAAATGCAAATAGTGAATAATTGATCCTTATAACTAAAATTGAGAGAAAACACAGGACAATGGCTTAGTATTTAAAAGGCAAAAGGACTGATAATAATTTATGTACTTACGATGTGTTAATGGAGTCCAATGAAAACATTTTACACATAAATATTCAAAATATATTCCATTTTTAGAAAGGAAAGAGGAAGTACATTCAATAATGACAACATCAAAAGAAACTATACAGTGAGAAAATACAAAGGTCACACATCTCTGATGTGAAACAAGTGAAAAGCTTCTATTTTATCTCCATGACAGTAAGTTGATAAGTCTTTATAGTTTTGAACATACTTTATATGTAACTACTATATGTATAGTTAATTGATCAATAACAAGAATGTAGCTGTGTCACTTTTGTGAGAAAGTAAATGTTGTTCCAAATGAAGGTATACCTATTAACGTGAACTAGAATGGTGATACAATGCACATAGGGAAATAAAATAAAAGATATATAATATATTATTAGCAATGAAGATGAGTTGGGGGAGGAAATAATTCATAGTGTAAAGAAAACCTATAGAAAATCATCTGTGTTGAAACCCTCATTTAACCCCCATCACTCCTCTATTCTACTGGCTTTGATGTTCAGTTTTCACCCAAACCTTCACAATCTGTACTCCTTAGAAGGCAGAAGTTTTAACTTTTCTTTATATACGGATGTGTCGTAGGAATTCCTATGTCCAGTAGCCTTTAACTTACCGGCCCTCATGGGCATAGCCTATTATTATACTATATATGCTGATGTAAAGCGTGCATCCAACCTCTCTCTTCCAGCTGCAGGATTCGGTTGCTGTTCCCTTAAAGCTTTTCTGATTGTGTCTTACACTGTTCCTATCATCTGCAATAAAAATAGGTTACAGTCTTTAACTTCAACTTTATAACAAAAGATCTTAGTTGTTCTTTAACAAAAACTCTAATGATTTCCAGCTTTGTCAATATTGATTGCTGGAATGTATCACATGTACTGATCTTTCCTTTGCATGGGTAGTATTGATAATACCTAAATATCCTAGTTCTTCAAGAGTGGTTATATTTTTGCTAATTTTGACAATACAGAGTAGAATAATAAAATCACAAATTATGGGAAAGTATGTATAGGGAAGTGGAAGAGTTGAAGTGTGCACTGAATAGAAATGACGGCAGATTAAACACTGTGAAAAATGCTAATCATCATTTTTCAAAATATAAAATAAGAAAATACATATCATTAAAAATGGATATAGAACAAAAATATAAGTTCTGAGCTTGTTCAAAATTGTTCCTACTATGAGCAAGTAATAGAGACGGATCAAGGCAGATTTATTTTTATTATTAAATTCTTCTTTTTTATCCACTGAATTTTCTTTTAATTTATAAGGTGCCTACAGATCAGCTGTCTAATTTTTCCTAAAACTGAAGCACATTTACACATTAGAGTACTACTCAGTGGTAAAAAACAATGACATCTTAAATTTTTCATGCAAATGGATAGAATTAGAAAACACTATCCTGAATGAGGTAACCCAGACCCAAAAAAGATGAATATGGTATGTACTCACTCATAAGTGGTTACTATCTATAAACAAAGGACATTAAACCTATAGTTCATGATCCTAGAGAATCTAAGTAATAAGGTGAACCCCCCCCCAAAAAAATATACAGAAGCACCTGGAAATTGGAAACATACCAGATCCCTGACCAATTGGGAGCTTGGCGTGAGGGCGGAGAAGAGAGAGTGGAAGGGGAAGAGGAGGATTGAGGAGAATTTGAGGGAATGGGATAGTCAAGATGAAGGAAGAACAGAGATGAGAGCAAGGAAAGAGATATCTTGATCGAGGGAGCCATTATAAGGTTAGTAGCAACCTGACTCTAGAGAAATTCCTAGGAAACCACATGGCTGACCCTAGCTAAGATTCTAAGCAATAGAGGAGAGGGGGCCCAATCTTGATTTGCTCTGTAGTCACACTGATGAATATCTTAAATATCTCCATAAAAACTTCATCCAGCAACTGATGGAAACAGAGGCAGAGACCCACATCAGAGCACTGGACTGAGCCTCCAAAGTCCAGTTGAAGAGTGGGACAAATGAGAATGTGAGCAAAGAGTTCAAGACTATGATGGGTTCACCTACTGAAACAGTCTACCTGAGCTAATGGGAGCTCACCAAGTCCAGCCGGGCTGGAAAGGAACAGGCATAGAACCAAATTAGTCCCTCTGAATATGATTGACAGTTGCATGACTGGGGCAGATTCAGGGGCTACTGGCATTGGCGCCAGGATTTATCCCTACTGTATGTACTGGCTTTTTGGGAACCTATTCTCTTTGGATGTATACCTTGCTCAGCATAGATATAGTAGGGAGGGCCTTGGATCTTCCACAAAGCAATGTGACTTACCTTTCTGAGGACTGAAGGTGGGTGGGGTGGGATGGTGTGTGAAAGGAATGGTAGGAGGGAAGGGAGTGGGAACTTGGACTGGTGTACACTTCCAACCTATGGCTAAAACTTACTATATATTAATAGCCATAACAAAAATATATAAACTTAATATTCTTAATTACATTATAAAAAACTTAAATTTCAAAATAAATTATATCTATATAACTGCATCAAAAAATGCTTTTCCTTTCCTTGGAAATTCAAATTTAGTTTATTCATGTATAGTGATTTTTTTAAAGCAAAGCATACATTTTGCTGTTATTTTCATCTCTGATTACTGAATATTTGGAAAAAAATTATTTTTGTTGAAAAGAATGTTGAGTAAGAATTAACAGAAGGTCAATGAGGTACTCAGCATGTAAAAGTCCATTTTACCAGGCTTAATGCCATGGCCACTGGGCAAAACTTTTCCCAGACTTACATGAAAGAAGGAAAATGCCTGCTTCTGCATGTTCCACACATGCACATTGCATGTGTACTATCCCATATACAGAACAGGCAAATGTAAAATTTGATTTTGAAAAGTAAAAGTGTTCAATGATTTATCATTGTGGATGTTCATTTTTAAGATTTGTAAATGTGTCTTTCATTTGGAATAGCCATAGAGTTTAAGAAACTAATAAAGGGCCACAGAGGAGGAGGGGATCTGTCAGTGAAGGGAGGACAGAATTTAGTATGATAAAGAAGTAAATGGGAGGAACAGAAAGGAAGGATTACACAGGGGAGGAGATGGGAAGACAGAATAAAGGAAGGAATATGTGGATGGAGGGATAGTTAACAGTAGCAGTCTTCTGAAAAATCCTCATAGAAACATACTGCTGTAAAAGTTTCCTAAAATGTACACAAACACATATATGAAAATAGTTTAAATGTGCTTACACTATAATGAAGACAATATCCTAACTAGACATAACACAATACCAAATCAAACAAACAAGCAGAAAACACTACCAGGAATAAGTAATCTCTTTTTTATTGGTGGCCTGTGGAGTAACCCCCACCCTCAAACATTACAGACTTCTGCCATTTCTCTTGGTTTCTCTCCAGAATTTGACTGTAAGACCCTATTGCTGAAGACACCGACTCCATGAGTCCTAAATATAGAGAAGTCAATTAAGTAAATAATCATGTCATCAAAATAATGTAGGATTCTTTAAGGCACAAACAACAAAAACAATAAAGGAAAATACACTTTGTCACACTTACATTTAAAATCCTGAATATATACCATTACAAATGAAAGAAGACAATTCATAGACTGGACATATAATTTGTGTCCAAAACATGGGCATGTAGTAAAAGCATACCATGATTCAATAAGGAAAAGACTCAATACTCATTGGGAAAGTAACATGTAATACATACAAACCACATGCAAATCCAAAGTACAGATGGCAAAAAAGTGTCTCATTGAACATTCAGGCTATCTGATGATTACAGAGACTCTTGTTAAATTCATGATGAGTCTGCTCCACATCCAGAAGACTGGCAACTTTTCAGTTTGAGCATCAGGGATAACTTTTAGAAAGAATGTTGTTAAGGAACTTGCATATACCAATTAAATCCATTTTAACACAGATTTGTCAAAATCACTTGTAGCATAAATGGCATGCATATGTATGCTCATATTTAAATGAATATGTTGATATTTGAAAGAAAAAGCTCTTGAAATATATGAACAAATTTAGTGCCATCTCACAAGTCATTTTTAAGGTGTATAAGAATGCCTTTATCTTCATCTATGAATAAAACAGCCTCATAGAACATCAGTGCCGACATCAGACAATTCCACTTTCTTATCATTAAACTATGACCAATAAGTTAAACAGCAATTCTGAGTTCATGTTGAAGAAAAGGCAAACTAGGAACATTTTTCATATCACAGGCATGACCCTCTCTCTTGTCTGAAATGAGTGAGTATTCTTTCCTAACTACAGACAGTCTTGCCCTATTATTTCCTTTTCAATAATATTTATTAAATATTCAGTAATAGAATTATTTCTGCTTTCTATCATAAGCAAGGCAGAAAAAAGACTCATTTAGGTCCCATTGTAACTAATCATGACTCCGAATCTGTTATGTACCCATTTTAACACCCTCCTTTTGAAGCAGTTCACACTATTCTATGATGCACTGAATCTATCTTCCAGATATGGTCCATTTATTCAAACACCACTAGTTCCCAGGCACCTTGTGCTTAACCAATTATAAATTTAGTATTTTCTAAATTGTATTGAATACATCATTATTTATTCTTGTCATTATTCCCCAAACAATAAAAAATAAAGCTATTTATGCAGCATTTAGATGATATCAGGTATTCTTAAAGTAATCTAAGGTACTTGACAATGCATGGAGACTAATCCTGTGTTATATGTAAATACTGTGCCATTCCATAGAAGGAACTTGTTTGGTATCATTGGGGATCCTTTCAACATCCATGAATCCTGAGGAATTACTGAGAGGTTTCCACATGGGTCTTTATTTGGAAGATGCTGACAAGTAATGAACAAAAGTAGACATCAAGAAATGACTCAGAACAGTAATTACTCCTTGGATAAAGGGAGAATGGTAAGTGGTGGGAATTTGGACTTTGTCTTCAAAGTTGCATTGCTCTTTTCTCTTTAGGCATATAAAGTATTGAACTAAGTTTAAACTTGGAATAGCAGAGTCAGAGACTAGTCTGAAGCTTCAAGTCATAATTTCTAAGCTCATTTAGATAATTATAGAACTAAATAAAGAATAAAATGAAAAGGCAGGCTATGATTCACAATATTGCAAGCTGTGATGCTGTAATTGCGCCAAGAACAGAGATCAACACACGCAGTACTAAAAATTTCAACATGGCTTGTGTGCAGTGTTGTGTTGTATGTTGCATGTATGGAGAGACATACAGAATGAAATCAAAGGTCTTGCTCCAAAAATAGCCAAGTTTAAAAATACTGTCAGGGAAGTAATTTTTCATCCTTTTAGTAATGGTGCTGAATTACAATTTATAATTCTCAGAAATAAAATTAATTAAAAATGAACTTTTACTAATATGAATATGAACAAATTAAAATATGGCACAGGCATTTATATTTGAATCATCGTGATCTGGACATAGGAGCTCAAGTCACTCTGCTGTCTCATTCCAAGCTACTTTATTAACCGACTACAAAGCCTTAGGTTAAAAATGATTGTACCCTATTACTTCTTATTTTTTTATGTCTGTGACATTACTTGTGATCTTTTTGTTCACTAATTGCCTCTTCACTTTTACACATGGTTTAGAGTCTCTGTGTCTAATTTTTTTAATTCATGTGCCAACTATTTTATGAAGCATTCTTGAATAACCATACTGGAAGTACTAGATCCCTCCTGAGAAATTATATAGCTCTCTCTATTTTTATATCTCTTGTATGTTGTTCATTATTTACTCAGTTAATATTTTTGCTCACTTTGTAAGTACTGCTGTCTCACAGAGATCCTTACAACCATGGCTCCCTTCAAACGTCTTTTGCTAGTAACTCGCTTCCATAATTTTCTTTCCCCCTGTCTTGATATACTCCAAACTGCCTAAGCAATGGTCAAGATGTCACATTATCAAGGAACTGCTTTAGAACCTAGATAGATGGTAATTGCACACATTGGTAAAGCTCAGTAAAGTCTCATCTTCTGAGATCTGAATGTCTGGAATTTTGTTGTTGTTGTTAATAAAATGTATACTGATGTTATTCTGCTTGGCTTCTCTCCAAAATATCAATGTGGTGGTTTATGTAAGAATGGGATTTGAATATTTGGTGGTGCTATCCTGGGAGACATGAGTGGTGAAACCATGGTAGAGGAAGTATGGCACCGTGTATAGGTTCTCAGGTTTCAAATTTACTCACCATTCCCAGTTATTTCTCTCCACTTCTTGCTTGCAGTTACAGATGTGAACTCTCTCATGTTCTAGCCACCATGTCTGCTGGATGTTGCCTTGCTTATCTGCCATGATCCACTCCTATCCTTTTGGAAAATTAAGCTGAATCAACCCCTCCTTCTATAATTTGTCTCAGGCATGGGCTGAGTATTCTGCTTTTGAATTTTGGCTGCTCACATGCATGGCATATTGTTACTGTCTGCTCTCTTTGGAGTCCTGATAAGGACCAAGTTGGCCTAGTTTTGGGAACAAATTTCTGTTCTTTTAACCTGAAGACTCTGCTTCATTCTTCCATTTAATCATCCTTACAATAAGAATTTTTACTTGCTCTATTTTACTCCTTAATAGATATTTCTCTCTACATAAGATGTTATTGGAGTATAGTGATGGTACAATTGCCTGGTCAATTCAATGAACATGTTGACTATTATACAACATCTCATTTTATCGCAGAATTTACCAGAGACAAAATCAGAAAAAAATGATGAGACAAGGGACATGAAATATGGAGAAAATAATCCTTTTCATAGATATCTAGGAAAAAGTTTCATGATATAAATTTCAGGCTGTAATAAGTCTTTTATAGACAAGTAATAAAATAAAAAAAATCTTATTAAGAAACAAAGAGCAAATTTCATTCAAAATGTGTGCATTGAGTAAATATTGAATTCTGTTTGACTAAGGCATTTGAACTATAACAACCTTTATACATATACACATGTATATAAAAATATATACTTAGGATACAGATTTCAAATACATAAATAAATAAACTCATGCATATAAACACATTCATTCCCAAACCAACACATATTTAAATTCCAAAAATGGTAAAATTATGTTTAGCTAAAAGATTTCAAATATTAAAATTATTTTAATCTCAAATTTAAAGCAATTTTAGCCAGGCATAATGGTTAACACCTGAGGTCTCAACAGTCAGGAGACATTGATGAAGAAGGACCATGGATTTGAGACTATTTTGGGCTACAAAATGGACCAGACCCTGTCTCTAAGGAAAAAAATAATTGTGCTTCAAAATTATAAGCCTTTAGCATACTTAAGGGGAGGGCAGGAAATAAGACCTCTCCAATAGTCAACACACTTCACACTCCTGCCCTTTAAGACTGGTTACCCAGAGATGATGAATGGGAAGCTACAAAATGCCTTCACCTGTCTTTTGCACATTTGTTCTCTCCTACATTAGGCAACATTCAAAATTTTAGAGAAAAACCTCACCCGGATCGTTAAGGCTTAACTCCTTTCCCTTTCATTACATAGCCTCACCACTAATTGACTTCTGCTCTTCAGTGAGTAGACCGAGGCTCTGCATGAAAAGGAAAAATTAAACTGAGCGGCAATGAATAATATATATTGAGAGAAAATTGCAACAAAAGCAATGTGAAATCTCAAAGAATGGTTACATCCAATGGTTTACACATCGTTTTAGTAAAAAAAATAATAAATTGTGTGTAACTGACACGACAAAAGATAGGAGGCGTGTGTGTAGGAAAGAGTGTGATTGAAAAAGACTCCAGTATAAGTCTGCTCCAGAAAGCTCCCACTCCACAAACAGCAGAGCCAAAGCTGCAGCTCCATCCTACACAAAGGGTAGAGCAACAGAACTGTAGAAGAGGGAAGTCAATCACATTAGGAACAACTCCATACTGTGAAGTTTCCTTCATAGTGTAGAGAGAATGACAAGAGAAGAAACTGAGAAACTGCATGTTAAGTGGCTAACCATAATAACCAGAAGAGAAGGTAAAGCCATCAGAATTGTTCATCAACAGTGAGAAGAAAAACCAAGCAGTTTCCAACAACATGACTGACCTTAATCTACTTAGGTCACCTTTAAAGTGGAGAATCCTGCAGGCCAGCCGTCAGCAGTCATGCAACTCAGGGCTGAATAATGCCTATGTCTGTTACTCTCTTTCAGTGTAATCTGGGTGCATTAAAAAAAGCTCATTTACTGCCAGGCAGAGGTTGTTCACATCTGTAATTCCAGCCCTCGGAAAGCAGAGGCAGCCAGACCTTCATGAGTTTGAGACCAGCCTGGTTTAGAGTGAGTTCCTGGACAGCCAGGGCTACACAGTGAAATGTGTCTCAAAAAAAGAAACAAAAAGAAAAAAAAAGGAAAAAAGCTTATTTTCTCTCTTCTAGGGATGGAAAATTGTAAGAAGGCCATTATATTAATTGTATTAGGAAAACTAGTGAAAAATAAATGTTGTTATAACATTTATTGTTCAGATTCCTCTCAGAAGCTGACTTTGAACTAACAGTCTAAAATCCTATCCGGTAACACATCTTCATGAAATTTATGTCCATATTTAAGGCAAATTCAGGAATAACAGAGGGCTTTTCTGTGTCTGTTCCTTCTTAATTGCTCTCAGCTCAAAATAACCCTTATGTCAACGTGTTCTTGATGCCCTTTTATATGGTCTAACATATATATTTAAATACGAGTTTTCATCATGTGTAAGAATGCTAATCTTGGGAAAATGTCAACCGTTTTCATTAGATTGTGAAAATGGAATGCCCTTTGTCCTTTCAGCATTAAGTGGAGCATTTTAGCAAAATAAACTGAGTATGGGCACTTAGATTTTCTCAATTAAGTTGACACAGCTGGTACCGAATGCATCTCCTTGTCTCTCTTCTTACCCGAAGCTTTGGGAAACAGAAATAACATTTCAGCAGGGATTGCTCTTGGTAATGAAAATTGCAGAATTTTTTCAATAACAGTCAACATTAAGATCCATTAAGTCATCTTTCTTATTGTGCTTAACACCATCAAATTCAATGAGTGAATGAATGGCCACAGCTGGATGCATGAGACATTGAAATTCAGGAACCCATGCCATTGCATCAGTGATAATGAGCCTAAGAATCAGTGAGTGGGTGAAAGATATAAATTCATCCCTGAATTTTGATTGTAGCTCAGCAGTCAGACTAAAATGACTTAAAATTTCACAATGATTCACTAAGCACGGATGTATATAGAGGAGAGAAAACATATACAATTCTGCATGTTTAGCAGTGAGCATTAAAGAAGAAATTTATAATTTGGTTTTGGTCTTTTCTTAAATCCAGATAATTCTAAAGCAAGGGAGTTTTCATTTTATCAGACAAATAGATAAAAGCCAATCAAAGAGGGAAAAAAATGTTCAAACTCCAGTGCTCTTATTTTTCTCCCCTCATTATTTTTATAGATGGTAACCATGGTGATATTCAGAAACACAGCTCTCTTCCTTCCACAGCTTCTAAGCTTGAATATCTTCATCTTACCACCTCCCCCACAGCAGCCACACTCAGAATCTTTTGAAATGTAGTTTTGCCTCGCTTTATGTCATTTTCTTGCAAGTTGAATCCAATTTGATGTTGCTGATCTAGGGAGACCATCAAGATAGCAACTTTTTCTTCTCAGCGCTGTAGGCACAGATGCTGCTGTGGACATGGGTAGAAATTTACCCTCGTAGGAATGCAAATCAAGCTGAGACATTTCAGCTGCACATGGTATCAGTCACTAAAACAGGCCAGGCTGATGAGCATGGCATCTCTCACCCATCTTCCTGATTCTGTCAAGGTGTAAAATTACCATTTGGAGTCATGTCTGAACCACTGTCTACCACAAAGAAAAATGAGCTGTGGTCATTCCAACTAAATAGCTCTTCTTAAACCTCATACCTGCAGCTCATCTCTTTACCATGCCATTCTGTTAACGGGATGAATGGATGATGTCTCAACACTGGTTTGAACTGCCTAAGTTAATATGGTACTTTTAATTTATCATGCCACCTCATTATGGCAAACCTTTCAGAATATTTGCTGCCTCAGACCCAGGAAATTTTTTATTATTATTCCTTTATGGCATTCTTTGACAATTCTCCGTGCGTATATACAAATGAACACATGAGAGGATTTCATACTTTTACAAAGAATTCTGTGATCTCAATTTTGCTCCTTTTTCATCTCAAGCATCACAAAATTGCCTTTGTTGTTTTTTAAATAAAAAAAGATTTATTTGTTTTATGCATATAAGTGCTTTGCCTGTGTATACTCATGTGCACCATGTATGGGCTTAATGTGTGTGGAAGTCAGAAAATGACATTGGAACTCCCTGAAACTGGAGACACTGATAGTTTTGAATCATCATGGGGGTGCTGGGAATTGAACCCTGGTCTTCAGGAAAAGAAACAATGCTCTTAACTACTGAGACATCTCTAAATCCCTTCTCATTATTCTTTTCTTATTCTTTTTTATTTCAGTTTTGCAAGTACATGTGTGCATATTCATGTGGGAGTGTATGTGTATATACAAGTAGGGAGGTCAGAGTACAACCTGTTCTGTTGTTCTACAGACATTGTGCCTCTTCTATGAGATAGGTTCTCTCACTGGCTTTGAGCTCATCAAGTAGGTTATATTTCTTTATATGTGGTTTTTTCCACAAAAATAAATATTACCTGGATATGTGATACTAGAGAACATACAGCATAGTCAATGTTTTCTTTTTTCAGAGCTGACAAATAGCTTTATTCTACATCTAGCACTTCTGAAACCATTCTGTTACATAAATACAAAATGGCAGAAGCTAATTTAGGTTCATTTTAAAGGCTCCTAGAAATTTCATCCTAATCCCAAGCTAAAATTCATTTAATAGATTTTTCTGAAAATACTCATGTCAGCAAATCAAAGAGCAATATTTAGAATCAAACATTCTAAAAGAATTGAAAACTATACTACTTTTTACATGTTGAGAAATAATGCAGGAAAATGTTTAAAAGCCTTTGCTTTATGCAATGAAACCATTCTGCTTTTATGAGACTGGAATGTTTGAATGTACAATAAGAACTCTGAAATCATAACATGCAATACTCTCAAGTGAGAACCATGGCATTTCCAGCAATATTCACTGGTTCCATGTTGGTATGAGAACATACACAGAACATGGGAATGTTATGTGTTGAAAATCAAGATTGTAGCAAAGTGACATGATGCAATACATGTGACAGCTGACAGCAACACCTTGGATTCACTGTATACTTGATTTTTAGTTGTGTTTTAGTCAGTGTGAGTGTGGAAACCTTATACTTGTTGGAAGATAGTTAACCAGCTGCACAAGCAATGTGCAGCCTAGGAAGCTGTATGCTAAAAGGAAGAAAAAGACAAGATCTCCTGAGTAAATTGAGAACATGGGGGTCACGGGAGAGGGTAGAAGGAGAGAAGGGAGAAAGGGGGGATGGAGAAAAATGTATAGCTCAATAAAAACAATTTTAAAAGTGAAGCATTAAAAAAAAGAAGATGCTGAACAAGAAATAACCACACCTGTAATGAAAAGAGAGCACATGAATCTGAAAGAGGGAAAGGGCTGTGGAGTGATATGAGAAAATTTAAAAGAAAGATGGGGAATGGGGAAAATGATATAATTACATTATAATCTCAAGAAAACATGTGACAAATATTCTTTAAACAAGATAAACAGAATCAAGGATACATGATATTAAGCATGAATAACTCACAAAGCACAGAAAAAAATAATTAGTTAATTTTGCTTTGCTTTCCAAGTACTCTCTATGAAGCTGTTTTTATGCAATGGTATACTAGCAAACTGACTTTCTCAAGGAGAAAATGTCCTGATTCATAGTATTTACCAATATTGCCATGTGACCAGTTTTGAGTTACAAATGTTTCAACTGCAGGCTGGTGCAGGAGAATTGTCTGTATTCTGTCAATCATGATTTAAATAAACGCCGACTGGCCATTAGCCAGGATGCATAGGTGGGACAACCAGACAGGAAGTAGAGGCGGAGCAAGGAGAATAGGAGAATTCTGGGATGCAGGAAGCTCTCTCGGCACTCCTGTCTAGACCACTGAAGAAGCAGGATGTGACCTGCCCTACTGAGAAAGGTACTGAGCCATGTGGCTAACACAGATTAAGGATAATGGGTTAATATAAGCTACAAGAGCTAATAAGAAGCCTGAGCTAATGGGCCAATCAGTTTATAACCTAACATAGACTCTCTGTGTGATTTTCTCTGGGACTAAACGCTGGGGAACTGGGCAGGACGGAAACCCCAACTAGCAGGCCCTCATGCTACAGCAGCCTCCTGTTGTTCCCGAATATTTAACCACTTATAACAGCAGAAGGAGCATGCCAGTAGTTCCTCTTTTACTTTGAATAAAACTGTGGATTTATTATATGTGTCTTCTGGTTAATTCTAGATTGCAAATTTCCCAAAGTGTCACTAGTTCAGACAGTGAGAAGAAAGGCACGGCAACCATCTGCATGACTGAGGTGATCCTACATTAATATCACAACCACAGGACAAGGAAATGAAACAAAGCAAACAGATTTAATTTTTGAAATGTCTTTGCCATATTCATTGACTATACCCTCCGTAACCAAGGAGATCGCCTCCCTGTTTGGTTTCTACGCTTTCTTCTTCCTACAGCTTGAAAAATCAAGTCATAATTACAGCCCCCTTTGCTTAAATCTGCCTACTTCTCTAAACCAAGATTCAACCATGTTTTCCTGTAAAACGGCAAATGAAAAGTATTTTAGACTTTGTGAGCCAGATAGTCTTTGAAGCAACTATTCAAGTCTACTACTTTAGCCCAAAGCCAAGATATATAATATAAATGTATGAACATGGCTCTGTTCCAATATTTGCAAAAAAAGACAATAAGATTTGACCTGAGGGTCACAGCTTGCCTACTCTTCCTTGAGGCAGCCTTAGACAACATGGATTATGATCTTGTTGAGTGAACCTTACATACAACCTGCAGCAAACACTTGCATAACTCTTGCTTTAATAAACCAGAAGAATAACATAACTCAATACTCTAATCTCTCAGTGCATACTCTTGTCACAGATTTACCATGATTCGTATGTAGCAGTGTGTTATGTGTCCTAAATGTAGAGACACATACTAATCTACTTTACATTGCTTTTAAGATCTTTTCCTTTTTGACTTGATTAGAAGGTGAAAAACAAATGTTTTGGAGAGAGTCAATCAGGAAGGATAAGACTCAAAGCATAAAGCATACACTTAGAAACTCCCAAACCTCTTCTTGATTTAGATGTCCTTACACTTTTTATGTCCTAAACATTGATAGGTATTTTCCTCCACTAGTTTGAAAACGCCACATACATACTCCTTCTTGGAGTATGTTAATTATTATCACTTAAATTTATCATTTGTGGTTCTCATCATAGAAGCAACTACAGGAGAAAGGGTTTGGCTCTCAAACCCTTTGAAAGGATACTGTTCTTAGAGGCAGGAGAGCATGGAAAAGCATATGGGACAATTGGCAGCACAATTTATTCTCATTTTGGTGGATTCAGAATTTGAGAGCTCAGGCCAGAATCAGAACTGGATACTGTTATGATTATGCCGGCCTTCTCTGTAAGTACCCTGTCCCATCCAAGTTATAAAACTAATGAAAGATTTCTGGTGCGAGTGACCCTAGCAGGTCCCACTGCAGGTGGGGGACAGCGCAGGCAGGAAACATAATACGCCATGTGGATAGAGACTGAATGTGAAGTTTTATTAAAGGGGGGTGTAGGGGAGGAGGGGGGCTAAGGCGAGCTCACCTTAGTGGCGAGAGAGAGAAACTGGGAGTAGGCAGAACTAGTCTCTTAAAGAAACAGGGTACTGACCAGGAAGGTCAGCATAATCATAACAGATATACCTTCAAGACCCACCCCATTGGCACACTTAAACTGGTTTGACCACAGTCCTAAAGGTTCCACAATCTCTCAAAGCAGTACCACAAATTGGAAATAAATGTCCAAACACGAGAATCACAGAAGCTAAATAATGCTGAGGACATTCTTGCTGGTGTCAACTATTATCACCTACATTTTACACCAGACTTCCATTGTAGTGCCCAAATATGAAAGTTTAAATTGGAAGGAATACCTGCATAGACCATCACAAGTTAAGTATCTCAAGGAAAAAGATTTTTAACTTGGTGAATATCAATGAAGTGTTTAGAGGGCTATGTAATTAACAGAAGGTATTGCTTTCTATGGAAACATGAATTTTGTAATTAGTTGGGTGTATTGAAAATCAGGAGACATTCTAACAGCAGGAAAATCAAGTAGAAGATTCATACAGATAATAATGGCTCCAAATAAAATTATGCATGAAAATGGTGGCCGAAGAGAGAATATGTAAAAGAGACTGCAGGGCCATGAAGAGGACTAATTTTCCAGGCAGTGAAAGGAGACAGAGGGAACTTTGAATGTCTATTCCTTTCATGCTTCCATGTCATAGCAGGGGAAAATGATCAGAGCATGAAAAGGAGAAACAGAATAATCAGGGAAATGAAAATCCCATTCATGAGAGACTTGGTATGGGATAATACTAACAGATAAGAGGAAGCAAAAGACGAGATGAAAACTGTTTCAATGAGGCCACAGCTGCTAAAGAAGTAGCTGCTATTGGGAAGTAAATGAGTGAGTTCACATGGCAAAGAGGAGAGAAAAATAGAGATAAACAAAGAAAGCCAGCCTACAGAGCACAATCCCAGAGAACTCAGACAACAAGGAGGACACTAAGAGACTTACAGAGATCTAATCTACATGGGAAGTAGAAAGTAGAAAAAGACAAGATCTCCTGAGTAAATTGGGAGCATGGGGACCTTGGAGGAGGGTGGAAGCTGGGAGGGGAGGGGAGCAGAGAAAAATGTAGAGCTCAATAAAAAATAAAATAAAATAAAGGGGGGAAAACTGACTTGCCTTTATACGGGTAGAGCAAAACAAAGAGCTGGGGTTATTTTTTTCAGAAAACTTATGAACTCTGTACATGAAAAGCAGCATGATATATGCCATTTCTAATATGTGGAAACTATGTCAGTGAATTTCTGCATCATGCCTTTATTTTATTATTATTATTATTATTATTATTATTATTATTATTATTATTATTATTATTATTTTGTTTTTTCGAGACAAGGTTTCTCTGTAACTTTGGAGCCTGTCCTGGAACTAGCTGTTGTAGACCAGACTGGCCTTAAATTCAGAGTTTCGCCTGCCTCTACCTCCCAAGTGCTCCACCACTGCCTGGCATTTTTGTTTACAAAAGTAAGTATTAAAACACATTAAAAACGTGTATTGACACTATGAATATATATGCATTGGGCACTCAGGACAAGAGTGCATGAGGTTGTTAGTAAGAAATCATCTTTGTTAAGCATGAATTTACTTGTGTAACACTCTTTTGGAAATTGAGATTATTGTTGAAAATGTAAACCTAATTTAAAATGACACTGGAATTTCTTCATTGTGCCAAGGGTGAGTTTCAACAGATGCTTACCTATAAAAAGGTAATGTAATTCTAGAAAGAAGAAAAAGGTGAATACAGGACAACCATACTCTATTTCTCTGTGCCCACATTGTCATAGTAGCATGAAAGCTATTAAAAATCCACCTCACAGATGGCTTCCTTTCATTCATTCTTCCTGATAAAAAATTCCAGATGGGGGCAGGGTGTCAAAACAATCCAAGATGGACATATTAAAAATGGTGGGATCTGGTACATAGGAGGAATGAATCAGTACGAAGACACATATAAAAAGACAATGGAAAAATGAGGTCAAATGGTTCAAGAAATCTCAACCCAGTGAGACTAAAGATTTCTAAAGTGCTTGCATGCTATAGAGGGACACCAAGATCAAATTACTTTGTAAATATCAGTCACTAAGGATTTATTTACTATTTATGTTTATCATTATGTAAATTTATATTTATCATTCTACAACAAAAAATTAACAAGATTTAATAAAGTACTCATGATTAGTACAGCACTTCTGTTTGCTTATTTATCCTTTTACAACTTCATATATATATGTAATGTTATTTTATCAAAGGTTCCCATTCTCCTCTCTTATCCCCACTACATTTCTTCTTCCTAAGCCTCCCTCCTACTTGTGTATAGAATTTTTGTGTGTGATCCACTGCATTTAACTAGAGTTACTTGAATGAATGGGTAGAGAATCATTGCATCACTGAAGCAAATGGCTTTTCCTTTCCATGAAACATTTGACTGCCTATATGTCCTCTGGGACAGCATGGTGTTATGGGCCTCCCCCTGATCTGTGATAAAATGTTGATGAGCCTAGACTTGTGTACATAACTTCTGTTGCTATGAATTTGTGGATGCAAGAGCCACGTTGTCTTAGAGGTTCTATTGCTATTATGAAACACCATGAACGAAAGGCGAATTGGGGAAGAAAGAGTTTATTTGGCTTATATTTCCACATTGTAGTACACCACTGAAGGATGTCAGGAGGGCAAATCAAACAGGGATGAACCTGGAGGTAGGAGGTGATGCGGACACCATGGAAGGATGCTGTTTATTGGCTTGCTTCCCATAGCTTGCTCAGCCTGCTTTCTTATAGAACCAGTCCAGGGATGGCGACATCCACGATGGGTTGAGCCTTCCCCTACCAATCGTTAATTAAGAAACTGTCTTACAGCCGGGTGTTATGGAGGCCTTTTCTCAATTGAAGTTCCCTCCTTTCCGATAACTCTAGTTTGCTTGTCAGTTTGCCATAAAGGCTATCCAGGACACAGAGCATGGTCAGCAGGCAGCATTTTATAGTACTCTTTCTCATCCTCCAGCTTGTATATTCTTTCAATGCACTCCCCTAGCTTTTGAGAAAAACAGGAAAAAGGTGAGCTCCTCAAATCCTCAGGCACCTAAGTTAGTTCTCGTGGACCGTAGTCTCCTGAAGGTTCTGCCATTTCCCTATACTTTCACAAAATCATGAGCAAGTCTTTAGCACAAAAACTTTGGAGGGTGCATTGGGGGTCCAAACTACAACATATGACAGTTGTGTAGAAAACGATATTGAATTACATTACAGCAGGTGCTACTTCCAGAGGCAAATAATCAAGATCTGAAGGGCTGAAGATAGGTCTTTCTTGCAGATCGTCTGGAGTCTGATTTTTGAGTCTTTGCAATATTATAATGGTGTTTACAATCATGTTATTTCAATAAAAATAGATGAGAGATAAATTAATCTAATAAATATACTTAATTTGATCTCTCTTCTAAATTAGTCTTTAATGTTTGACCTCCGTTCTCTGTTCCACACAACAATTCAGGTTTAATTAACTAGAACTTTAAGATATACCACATGAAAACATTATTTGTTATATTCATAAAATATTTAAGAATACTTCCTAAATGTTCAACATCCTTAGTCATCAGAGAAATGAAAATCAAAACAACTCTGAGATTCCATCTTACACCTGTAAGAATGGCCAAGATCAAAAATACTGATGACAACTTATGCTGCAGAGGTTTTGGGGAAAAGGGAACACTTCTGCATTGCTGGTGGGAATGCAAGTTGGTACAGCCCCTTTGGATGTCAGTGTGATGATTTCTCAGAAAATTAGGAAACAACCTTCCTTAAGACCCAATAATACCACTTTTAGGTATGTATCTAAAGGATGCTCAATTGTGCCACAAGGACATGCGCTCAACTATGTTCATAGCAGCTTTGTTTGTCATAGCCAGAAACTGGAAACAACTTAAATGCCCTTCAACCAAAGAATGGATTAAAAAAAAAAGTGGTACATTTACACAATGGAGTACTACACAGCAGAAAAAAATAACGATAGCTTGAATTTTGCAGGAAAATGGATGGAACTAGAAAGCATTATTTTGAGTAAGGTAACCCAGACACAGAAAGACAATTATCACATGTACTCACTCATAAACATAAAGCAATGAAAACCAGTCTGCAAACCACAATCCTAGAGATCTTAGACAACAATACGGACACTAAAAGAGTTTTACAGAGATATAATCTACATGGGAAGTAGAAAGGATAAAAAGACACGATCATCTCCTGAGTAAATTGGGAGCATGGGGACCTTGCGGGAAGGTTAAAGGGGGAAGGAGAGAGTCAGGGAGGGGAGTAGAGAAAAATGTAGAGTTCAATAAATATCATGGAAAAAATAAAAATGAATACTACCTAAATATATCTCACAATCACAAAACATTCCTAGACCACATCTCAAAAGAAGTCATTTGTAAGGGCCACATGAGTTCCTTGGGAGAAACCAATGGACAGACAAGGATAAATCAGGAATTATGCTCAATGTTGAGAAGAGTATCTCTAGAAGGTGAAGAGATAGCAGCTATGTACTGTGAAAAAAAATCTTGAGACTAAAAATAAGTTGCAAACCATCTAACATATGCAGAGACAGATTTCATAAAATGCCCTGAATTTATATCTATTCACAAAAGTAAATTTAAACTACCCTTCTAAAATAACATGCAATAGACAACGTTACCAATTATTTTCTTTTTAAAGAAGGAAAAAAATGCCTGAAGTTGTCAAACTTTATAGTACATCACACAGCAGTGTGATAGGAACTTGAACCTATTTAACCCTTTAAAACCTTCATCAGCCTGAAGACTGTGAGAAATATTTTCTTCTGTGTTTGGGAAACTTTCAATATTGTAATTAATTTCTCTATAAAAGCTTAAGTTCTTCTCATCAAAAAGTCATGATATTTTGAGTAAAATAGTCAGAAAGAAAAATATTTTATAAACTGTAAAGTAATATGAAGTAGCTCAAACATTAAGAGATTCCTATGAGAAGGAAGTGAGGTCTTAATTTTGCTTATATGGTGAGTTTAACTCATTTTGGAGTTCCAGTTTTAAGTAGAAGAGTATAGGGTAAATGGGTGTTATATGACAGAAAATATTCAAGGTCTAACAATAATCTACCATCTAATTTGCTAAATTCCCTATATTTGTTTTAGGAATGGTATTTTATATACTATAGAAGTGTTCCACACTTCCAAATGTAGCCAGAGAACATAACAAGTAAATTATATCACCTTATTCGTCTGGTACGTGCAGCCATTTGAGATTGGCTGTCTTTTTCTGGTTGTTGGTTCCTCGATGCTGTAATGGAGGAGGCCAGAGGCAGAGCTGGGCAGTAGGAAGATGTGCTTCTAAGATGATCAGTAGATAATATATCATAGTTTGTACAGGAACTGAACATGAGCCTTAAGGACTTCAGGAGAATTAACTCCAAATCCTACCAATACACCTAATACACATGTGGCGAAATTAATATGCACTGAAATGATGTAATATGAGTGATATATGTAAATGCATAATAATATATGTATTGTCTTCCATAGATAATATGGCAATGACATGAGACTAGACATGTGAATACATGACGCAGGAAAAACAGTATTGGTTTCCTAAACTGGTGTCAGCATTAGAGAATTATCACTAAGACAGTAAGTGTCTGGTCTATTCAAATGCCTTGCAGGTTCTATGAGAATCTTCTTGTGAGTCGTGGCATGAGAGGTGAGACTAGTGCAATAACTTCTCACTTACCCATTTGTACAGCATGGAGAGAGGCTGAAAATTGTCTCAGCACCCATAAAGATCTTAAAGTATTGGTGAAAGATGACTTTCACCCTGTGTACTTAAACCAAGCAAGGTAGTCCCCAAAGGCTTCCATCCTTCTCTCTACTCTGAGGCCCACACTTTAAAGAAGAAATTTAATATTGGGAACATAAAAATATTTTCAATTTCAAGGTAAAGTAATGAGATACAGCTGGATGAAATTCAGGAAGGTCAATTTTAATAAATCTTGACAAAACCAATTCGTCTACTCTCTCCTCTATTGGAATCAATACAGCATCTAAACACAGGTAAGTTCATTTGAAAATTTAAATAATATTTATATTATATAAATCTTATAAATTCTGAAGTAGATATTTCTAGCTACTCATTAAATCTGCCCAACAAGATATTCTAAATATGCAAAAGTCCTTTTATTTATTTGATTTGGCTTTTTCGAGACAGGTTTTCTCTGTGGCTTGGAGTCTGTCCTGGAAACTAGCTCTTGTAGACCAGGCTGGCCTTGAACTCACAGAGATCCACATGCCTCTGCCTCCCGCGTGCTGGGATTAAAGGCATGTGCCACTATGGCCAGCTAGAAGATGTTTTTCATTTAGCTCAATTTTCTCTAAGTCATAGAAACTTCATTGTTAGGAAGAGGTTGCTAACTCAAAATGTGTTCTACAGAGCTCTGTCAATTGGAAAAGTACTAAATTTAAATGTTATTTGTAGATAGTAAAGCTATTCACAGAATTCAATCTTTAATCATTATTTTCTTTCATGATTATTCATATGTCAAGATATTTAATGAAATGCCTTGTAATAATATGCCATTTAAAAATGCAAGTTAGAGCAAATATATGTGTAAGCTATTAATAAAAACAGTATTATTTACTTTATAAACCTCTTGTTTTTATTACTCTTTGTCATTTTCAATAACCCAGACATATATGCATATTTTATAACTAAATATCTGTTTCATGTGCATGTAGGAAATGTTTTTAGTCATGTGTAAAACTAAAGTTTGACAACTAACACAAGAAATGTACAGTTTCTTTTTGAGTCTGCCTATTGAGATAAAAGAGCATGGATTGGGGAGATGATTCTTACTAAGAAACAGGCACTTATTGATTTACATATTTTGAACACTTTCTTCATCATTGGAATAAAGCCAACTTGATCATTATGAGTGATCTTTTTGATCTGGTATTTAAATAACTTTGTAATTATTTTACTGAGAATGTTTGCCTTTTTCATTCATTAAGGAGACTGGTTTGTTATTTCCTTTTTGTGTGGTGTTTTTATCTGCTCTGGTATTAGTGAAATACTGGCTTTATATAAAAGACTTTCAGAGATTTCCTTTCTTTTCTATTTTTAGAAAAATAGATAAAAACAGAAAATAGTACTAATTTTAGAGTTTCAAACATATCAAATAAGTGCTCTACCATCAAGCTGTATCTACAGCCCAGGACTAAAAAATTTTTATAGAGTATGATATATCAAATTAATGTTTAAAGTTGATTTTTAAATTTTTGCATGTGTGAACTCACCGTGGTTTTGACAGCATGTCCAGGACCTGGGCAACCCAGACAAAATCCCAGCATGGAGAGGGGAGGTAGGCAGGAAGTCTTAACACTAATTGAGGAACTGTTGATAACTGGTAACTGTTGAGGTTGGAAGAATTAAGTCTTCTTTAAGGGAGTGGCCCCTGGTGGGTCTATCATACTTCAATGGGTACCCAGGATCACATAGGCTTCACTAATGAAGATATAGATCAATGAGATTTTTAAAAAAAAAATGAATAAGTATATAAAATTCAGTGAGTATGAAATTGGGGGAAGGAAGGAGATGAGGAAATGGATGAATATGATCAAAATAAGATGCATGAAATTCTCAAAGACAATATGAATATTTTTTAAAACAACAAAGAAAGAATAAAGGGAATATCCATTGTTTCTGAAAGAACTGCATCTTTCCCGGCCATACCTGGGAAAGGTAAGATATGAGGCTTCCGTGGTTCAAACGGTGATGTGCTCTCACCCTGACGTACAGCTCAAGGTAGCCAAGACATGTTGAAGGCAGACTATTGGCCTCTGCAAAGAACTGAAGTTCATGGTTGAGCTCAGTGTCTGTTGGTGGCCAGTGATGATTCAGATATTCCTGCTTCTTCATCAGCTATGGCAAAAGTTTTGTTCAGATTGTCTCTATTTGTGAGGCTGGTTAAGAGCCACACAACACAATCTTAACAATGAATTTTTCATTCCACTGCTTTTGTGCTAAAGTGTTAAATCCTCTCGCCATGAGGGTTATGATTGGGAAAGCAGGGCTCTCTTTCTCTTTAGTATTATAATTGCTGCTCATTTCTGAGTGAGCATATGGAACTGGCACTGCTTTTAATAGAGAACATAGTTTCAAAAAGTAGGAAAGTTTCCAATCTTTTCGTGTATTTATGCTTTCCTTTATAAAATGAATATCCTGTTGCAAACAGATTTTTCAGTCCCCAGTGCTAAAGGCTTGTAAACTTGGTGTGTTATGAAGCTTAGTAAATGTCCTCAGTGTTAAAAATTTCTCATTAATATTGTGGGAACTAAGGATAAGATGATTGGAATAAATACAGTGAAATACTGTGACATGCTATTTCAACTCTCCCAAGCAAGCTTTGCTAGAGTGGCATAAAAACCTCAACGGAGGACATCACCCAACTCTGTGTTTTTTATTGCAAGCGCATAGATGATCCTATCCAAATGCTCTCATGGCAAGTGCTGGAAGTTTGAAAGGGTAGAACATAACTCTCCATGTCTACTGTTATTTCTAAAATTCAAAAATCAATATTCCAAAGCTATGCTTTAGGGCTTGGTAAGAGAGGAAGAAGTATTTCAGAAAGAAAATATTTACTTCTCAGGCATGTGGTAGCTGCATAGTCTTAGTTGGCATATGGTAGGCAGGGCAGAGAAATGAAAATTCACCAAGAAACACAGCCAAGAAGACAATGGCTGTTTTGTTATCATATTTGAATTAAGACATGAAAACTAGAAAATATATAAATAAGTACTGAATTCTGATTAATCAGATTTTGATATATTGTTTCTCAAAATTATAGTGAAGTGGTTATAATGAAATGACTAGGGTTAACAGCAATTGATTATACTCTTGCTCAGCTTCCATGAGTAAGTTTTCTCAAAAATATATTCCATGCATATTTCTATAAATATTATGTTTAACCTTATTACATAATCAATGTAAAGGAAGACCTGGAAAAGGCTGTTTTGTCCTTTATGTTCCTGTAGCCATAAATAGACATGTTAACTCCCAGTAGTTTCAGAACTATGATCAAGTGAATGAAATAAACAAAATTTTAAAAGCAGTAGGCTTCCCAAAAATGCCAGTAAAATCTAACTCGATGGCCTTCTGACATGGAACAAAAGAACAAGCTCCATTTGGAAACACTAATGATTGCTTCTATGTCTGAAATACTTTCATAAGCAGAAAGAAACATTTTTCAGATCCCCTAAATCACCTTGCATTGTCAAAATATTTTGAAAGCTAAAGCTCATAAAGAAATCTCATTATCTTATGCTTTAATTAGCCAGAAGTTAGAAGCACTGGACTGTTCACACATCTATCAGGGCTCTTAGTTTATCTTCTATATAAAGCATAGAACTGTGGATGGCAGAGGGCTTAAAGAAAAACCTATTTGATTATTAATATACAGATAAAATCATAAGTGTTATTTATTTAATTTGCCAGTTTTCATTTCTTCCTAAATTGTCCCTACTGTTCTCCTTCTCATCAGCCTTTTCCATTTGGAAGACAGTGAAATCATGCTGTTCTGACTGTGAGACTCCTCCTCTCTGAGTATAGGCACAGCCCCGGCCATGGAAAACCACCAGTCCAGCTGTATAGAAATAAAATAAAAATGTGTTTTGGAAATATTGATGCTTTTAGTTTAGAGTTGGAAAGAAGCACACAATCTAATGCATTGTGCAGTAGAATGTCTAAGTTTTTGATGGGTAGGAACACATATAGTAAACAGCATAATGATATCAAATACCCCAGGTATCTATGTGATCCCTAGTTTTTAAAAAATCTCTACATCTATATTTTCACCACAAACAAACATGAGCAATTTTATCTGATGTTTTATATGGGCTATTCAGATGATTAATTTCACAGTCATTAGGTACAGAAACATTGTCAGTCTTAAAGAGGCATTCTACTATTTATAACAATAAAAAACAAATCCACAAAAACAGTGCTTTTGTTACAACAGAGCATTAGAAGTTTCAAAGCAAGGATGCCCAGAGGGGTTTAGTTCATTCTAAAGATTGCTCTTTGCAAATATTCTTCCTTAGAAAGAAAAGCTATTTGGGCTCCATCAGATAAAACAAAACAAAAGACTAAAAAGGGCTAATGGTAAATCATGTCCATAAACTTTTCTTCTGTTGTTTTTTGAGAAAGTTTCAACATGAACTCATCTTTCTAAAGAGCATTTTGGATATTATAGAGCTTATTTTCTGCACTTCACAAACTAAATTTGGATAATTATACTCAAGTCTTAATTTAAGTTTTACACATTTTTTTCTTCCTTGATGAGGCTCTTTTGAGTTTCCAAAGCTGAACCTCACTTTAATCTCTTTGAATTCTTAAGAATAAAGGCTATTCAAATAATTTGAAGATTTCCATCTAGAATCTTGGCACTGTTCCTGTAGATACCAGGAGGCCTTCCTTTCTTCCCACATACCAAGAGAATACAACTGTTTCCTAAAACACAGAGCCTTTCCTTCTCAACTAATATTGCATGGATTGTTTTATTATTAACTAATCTTAATCTAATCAACAAACATGTAGTACAATATAAGAATTATATAATACATGGTGCAAACATTTGCAAATTAATTATCCAACATCGTGATGACATTGTCTTAGGTCTTCCTACCTAAACTATTAGATGCTTGGGACAAGAAACCATACTTTAAAATCAACTAAAAAAACTAATGCTCACAAGTGTTGTATCCTGATGTAACAAATACTATTACTAATACAATACTGATACATCAACATACTGAGCTCTTGGTTTGAGACAGGTATAGGTCGAAGCATTTGCTTTTCTTATGTAATTAATATTATCATGTCCATTCTACAAGATAATAAAACTTATATTATGAGAAATATTCAGTAAATATTGCATAATCTAAGCATTGTTGAAGCATTAGCTATAGAAATTGCAATTTATAATTCCAAACTTCTGGATGTCATCTATCTTATATATTTAAAAAGGATTTTTTTAGAGCCCTTTGGTGACATTTTAGTTTTGTGGTGTAAAACTTAAGTCAATGAGCAAATAAGTGGTCTCAATTCTCTATTTTATAGATTCTCTATATTTTATTATTAGTTGAATATATAAAAATAGAATATTAAAGAGTTAAATAATCCATTTCTGTTCTACTAAAAATATTAAGAGACAAGCTGGGCGGTGGTGGCACACACCTTTAATCTGTGCACTCAGGAGGCAGAGGTAAGTAGATCTCTAAGTTCAAAGCCAGCCCAGTCTACAGAGTGAGCTCCAGGACAGCGAGGGCTATACAAGGAAACCCTGAGCCAAAAAAAACAAACAAGCAAACAAAAAATATTAAGAGACTTTTTACAGTGAACAGAATATGCTCTAGATAGAATTCAGTTGTATCATAAAGAACATAGAATGCAGTGTGTAATCTGTTTCTTGAACAAGTTTCCTCCAAAATAAGATGCTTCCAATTGGCTAGAGGTCCTTACGAGATGATTAAACCTTCCTTGCTTAGTAAGGAATTTATAAGAGTCTTCTCCCTTGCCCTTCAGCTGTCAAACATATGAATTCACAGTGTTTTTTTTTTTAATTCAAGGGACAACTATCAAGACACCATTTGGGGATCATTTGAGAGCAACCTGCACCAGATACTGGAATATGATGGTAATAATTTTGGTGTTCCTAGCCATTAAAACTGAGAAAATGAACATTTCTTCTTTTTAAATGGCCATATGTAAAAGGTTGCGGTAGCATGAAATGATAAAAGTACCTCAAAAGTATTTGCTCATTTAAAGCTGTTGTTGATGAATAAGTGACTGTATAAAATGCAAATAATAGAAAAGTATTATGAATTTATAACACATGTAGAAATAAAATATGTAAAAAGAGCACAAGCACGGTGGATTAAAGATGCACTGATTTAAGATTCTTATGCTATATTCACTTGACAATATTGAAGGGAGTCTCCACCAAGTTTAAGCACATATTGGGTACTCTAGAGAAAATATTAAAACTATCATGAAAATTTGAAAAAAAATAAAAATTAATAAAAATCAATTGATTCAGAAGAATTTGGGGAAAACATAATGAACAAAGAATAGCTAGAATACACACAAAATCAACAAGATGAAAGACTTAAGCCTACCTCTAGTGTGAATTTTTTTAAGAAATGACTTATTTGTATTTTTATTTTATGTGCATTGGTGTGTGGCATACAGTTATGTCTGTATGAGGGTGTCAAATCACTTGGAGCTGGAGTACAGGCAGTTATGAGCTGCCATGTGGGTGCTGGGAATTGAACCCCGATTCTCTGGGAAAGCAGCCTGTGCTGATCAATTTTAATAGTATTTATGGAAAAAATAAAATACAGATTATCAATTGTATAGAAAAACTATACCCAAGTATATGTTCTTTGTAAATTATGCCCTTTAATTATAAAGATACAAGAATGATGGACTAGAAAAGATGTGCCATAAAAATACCAATTAAAAGAAAGTCAGCAATTTTATTAAAAATGCCTTTTAATAAAGGGACACTTACAAAAACTATACATATAAATCATAAGAAAATTCATGAAAATATACTCAACTTCTCCAAACTTCAGAAAATACAAACAAAAAAATAAAGCCACTAAATTCTTTCTGAAATGGTTAAAATTACAAAGTTGACAATATTTCTTGGTGAGGATATTGACTGCTAGGAATGTTCAAGGTTATACTGTTAAGAACAGTCTAATCAAGAAATGTGCAATTACTCCCCAACCATTCTTGCCACTATTGCACTAATGGGTATATCTTACATGCCTATTCTCATTGTAGCCCCTAGAATTCATAGCCAGATAAGATTTGTGACTCCGTTTTTCCTCTGTTCATGTGTATAGTGACTTCTAGCAGTAGGGTTTAGTTGAGCACCAGGTAGATTTCTCTATATTCTATGTCATAGTATGTAGTGTCTTCAGCAATAGGATCTTGCCTTGAGTTATGAAGGGTAACTGGCAGTTTTCCTGAAAGTTAAATATGCTCTCCTACGTGATCTAGGAATTGTACTCTTAGGTGTATAGCAAATGAAATGAAAAAGTATTTTCAGCCCAAGACTTTTATGTAACATTCTTATAAGTTTTATTCATAGCTGTCTGAAATGGAAATAACCCATATGTTCATCAGTGTAAATCTATACATTTGTATACTACTCAGCACTCAAAGAATTGGACTATTAAGATGTAGAGTAACATGTATAAATCTCAAAAGCTATGTGCTAAGAGAAGTTAGACGTGTCGAGGCATATATAGTTTACTTTGTGCAGTAGGCAGCACTGATCAATGGCTGGAAGGCTGATCAGGAATTGTCTAGGGTGTGTAACTATGGAAGAGCAGTAGAAGCTTTCAGAGCGTTGTTGGTGGGCACTTAGGTTTCACTTTTGTCAAACTTCTTTTGCTCTGACTGTAAAGTGAGTATAATTTACAATAGGAAAATACTTTTATCCATAAAGTTGACTATGAAGAAACTTAATTTTAAAGCATTTTCTTTTTTAAACCAGTGGTTACTGAACTTTGACCAATTAATACCTAATAGGAAAATAATTATATCTGAAAATCTGGGAAAACACAGATACACTAACTTTTGTTTACATAACAAACAAATATCTAATTTACATTTTGATTAAAGTTTAAATTATTCAATAAATTTGATAATTTCAGGAAGAAAAAATATGTCACAAATGCCACTCGAATATAAAGATGCAGAACATTTACATAGACAATATTTGTAGTAACCTTCAACTCTATAGTTTTTTTAAAAAGGTACCATTCAAATAATAAAATTTACATTGTTCAAAGGTATGGACCAGTGTTTTTGCTCACAGTTCTAAAATTTATGTGTTCTTTAATATAAAAATAAAAGTAAGATATCAGCTTTCTATAGATGATTACAGATATTCTTTTCATTAACAGCAGGGCAATAATATAATCTGTATTTTCTTTCATTCATAATTCTGTTAACATTTATGTTTCCAAGTACATTGACAAATGATCTAACATTATTATACTTGCCTTCAAGTGTAGCTCCACTTTTGAAGTTGGTGCCTAAAACTAGCGAATTGTCTATATATTCTTATGTATAATAATGTTGAAGTTAAACGATGTCCTAATGTCATTTGATGTTCAGAGATCACAATTTCAGCTGGGATCCAAAGAGGATATTTAAAACTATTATTTTTAAGAGGAATGATAATTTTCCAATACAAAATGTATGACCACACTCATTTCTTGAATGTGCCAATGAGGAAACAGGATTGCTACAATATCCTCCTTAATATAGTATAGCATTCATTCACCCTTTTCAAATTTTACATGAAGCCTGAAGCACATCTTTTCAACCTTCCACATCTGAGATAGTCTAAATTAAAATCTAAAGAAAGCTCTATCAGGAAAACATTCATGCAAAAACACTAAGTGGAGGGAAAAGCCAAGTTAATTTTATCTTCCTTTCTAACAATGAAAAACTTTTCCCACATTGACAAATATCACATAGGGAAAAAGCTAAAATCAAATAATATAAATATTTTCCTCAATAATGTGACTCTCAGTAAGACCAACTTAATGTGAAAATTGATGATTACTTCCACAGATGTGATTTTAACTTAAGACAACAAGGTAAGAGCTATTTTTTCTATCTTATGACAACTCTTACTACTGTGTATTTGAATTCGATAACTCAACAAGTTATTAAGATTATACCAATAATGTTTGCATCCCAAAATCTTTACACTGTTTATGATTGTCAGATAAGAATATCTGAAAAGAAGTCCAAACTTCATCTGTCACACCTCTGGATTTGGAAAATAAACTGAGGAAAACTTCATATTATTCTATCAAATGCAATTAGTGTAAATGATTGCTGTATTGTCAATAAACCCTAAGGGGGAATAAATTGACAAATTCATGCAGCAAATTCCATGCCTGCAATTTCACATCTGGTTTATTAGAATTGTGAATGTGTTTTGATGTAAAATTTGTTATCAAAATTAAGAGACTTTTATCTCAAGTAAGTACAATCAATTAATAGAATGATGCTTTTTGGCTAATTTACGTTTACTGCCAAACAAGGTAAAAATACCATGTGAAAGAGCCAATAATACATCTTGCCAAATTAGAGAGAGGCCACTCTCTATCAAGTCACATGGCAGTTAAATAGCTCACTAATTTTAAAAGCTGTTTCAGTTAGCAACAGAATATAGTCATTATATGTGTCCATTAACTGTACTTGAGGTCTACCAGAGAGAAAAAGTCGAAATAAAAATCAGCTAAATACAATATTTAGTTCACAATGAAACATGTTGGAGTGGATACATATCTTATGCTAGACCTAGAATAGAATGATTTTAAAGAGATACAAAAAAGAATCTTGTCTTAATAGAAAGATACTTTTGTTGTTATTTTAGGTTTATGTGTTTTAACTTTAATGGGTCCATAACACTTGTAATTTGGCAATCACGAGTTTCTCCATAAGCAAAAATAAAGCCAGACTCCTTCCAGATGATACATGATATTTTTAGGAAAATGCACACAAACCACCAAAATCTCCTGCCAGGTCAGGTAAAATGAGAATGGTACATTTATTACTGAACAATAGAAATATATTTCTTGTCTCTGTGACCAGTTTCATCAGTGAAATTGGAAATACCTGAGACAAAAGATATTTTAGAGTCAGAATGTTCCCCCAAAACACCACATGATTTCTCAAACAGTATATATAAAGATCCAGGTATGTTCAAAAGCTGACTCATAAATAATGCCAGTTGTGAAAAAAAATTTTTTTTTCACTAAAGATGTAACTCAATTTAGTATTTCTTTTCGACTCCCTCCCATATTTTCACCCCAATAAACACAGAACTTTCTTGGATTTTTAAACTTTCTTTTTATTTATTCTTTGTGTTTCATTTATTATGCATCTTGATCCCATCTATTTCCCTGTCCCTTTATTTCCACCTGCTGCCCTTGCAACCTCCCACCCAAAATAAAATAAAATTTAAAAGGAAAAAAAAATCAATCTTGTCATGGAAGCTAGGGTGTAACACAGTGAGTCACGCAGTAAACCGTTTGGTCCGTATATCTTTACTTGCAAGTGTTCATTGCTAAGAGTCACTGGTCTCATTTGAGGCCTCTGGTTTTCTGCTACACTATTGATACTGGTTTCTTCAAGGGTATCCTATAGTGGTATGCTATTTGTGTTTTAATAAATAAAGGTTGCCTGAAGATCAGTGCAAAGCAGCCACACTATTCATCCATACAGGACAAGCAGTGGTTGCAAACATCTTTAATCCCAGCAGCAACACTGGCTAGCCATAGGGCCCGGGCGATAGTTGTGCACGCCTTTAATACCAGAACTAGAGAGGAATATGAAACGGGAGGAGACAGGTCTCACTCTCAGTCTTAGTCTGATGATTCGTGGAGGCAGTATAGCCCATTTTAGGTCTGAAGTAGAGGTAAGAACAGGGGCTGTTGGCTTTGCTTTTCTGATCTTCAGATTGAACCCCAATATCTGTCTATGGGTTTTTTGTGCTACAGTATCCTGATGCTATCCTCTTGGATATTCTTTTGGTGCCCTGAGTCATAGAGATTCTGCAGCTTTGTGTCTGTAGGACCCACCCCTTCTTGTGCTCCAGCAGATCACAGTTGGAGTGATGCTAGGGTGGGTCAACTCATAACCCTGATTCTGAGCCTGGGTAGTTGCAGGGTTGATCATTCAAATAGCTCTGCCTTGTCCTCACCACCAGGGTGAGCTCTCCAGCATTACCCTGGTTAGCTCACCCCTTGCAGAGTGATAGGGACAAGGGGGAAGGCATCTTTCACTTACCCACACTACCACATGGCAGACCAGGGGTGTATGGTCAGCTACCCCATTCTCACACCCTCAGGGGCAGCAGACCAGCCCCTCCACCAACAGGGTCAGCTCTACTGTGCTGCCCAGGAGAGAAGCAGGAGCAGGTCCTGCTTTCCTGAGTGTCGCAGCTGCTAAAGGGGAGAGTCAGCTCCTTCATCACAGGCAGCAAGGGGTGGGGCTAAGTGAGGGCAACTCTCCCCAGCTCTTGTCTCTACGTGACAGACAGTAGTTGGGACAGCTCTGTCATGCTCACAACTTCAGGGCTGGTTTCTCATCAAGCATTTTACTAAGGAAGAAATGAAATGAAATGCATTTTCATGAGAATAATATTATAACTTTAAAGAATATGAATTTGGGTGACACAGGAGGAACAGGGGTGAGGGGAGGTAGTGATGCAGATGCAATGCTCATATATGACATTCACAAAAAAGAAGTAAAATAAAAATGCATGTTTGATGTGGTATTCCCCTCTGTATGCTGTGAATACCATCGGTTAATAAGGAAACTGTCTTGGGCCTGCACAGGGCAGAATAGATGTAGGCAGGGAAAACTAAACTGAGTGCTGGGAGAAAGAAGACAGAGTCAGTGAGACCCCATGTAGTTGCTATACAAGAGCTGCCAGATAAAATCTTGCCAGTAGGCCACGAGCATCATGATAAAATATAAAATAATATATGGGTTAATTTAAGAGTTAAGAGTGAGCTAGAAATATACATAAGCTAATAGGCCAAGCAGTGTTGTAATTAATACAGTTTCTGTGTGATTATTTCAGTTCTGGGCAGCCTGGAACAAACAAGTTGCCACCTACAACGCATGTTAAATAATGTATTCTAAAGTTATGTTGTTGAAGTTTTTCACATCATATAATTGCTATTTATTTACAAAGTAATAATGAAATGAATACGAATGTCTATATTTTTATGCCTTCTTTCACTAAATCAGTATACCCAGAATTACTGAAACAGGAGCTAAAAGGCTAGACTTTATTCTACCTCATCTGCCATCTCATTGAACAACACTGGAAGAGAACATCTCTCAACTCTAGTAAGAGTTTTAAATCCGTTAATATATACCAGTACCTTAGGGGTATTATTGCTATGAAGAGAAACCATGACCACCACACTCTTATAAAGGAAGACATTTAATTGGGGCTGGCTTACAGTTTCAGAGGTTTAGTCCATTATTACCATAGTGAGAAACATAGCAGCATGCAGGCAGACATGGTCCTGGAGAAAGAGCTGAGAGTTCTACATCTTGATCTGCAGGCAGCAGGAAGAAATTGCCACACTAGCCCTAGCTTGATCATATAAAACCTCAAAACCTGACTCCACACTTCCTACACAGGAACACCTCCTAATAGTGCCACTTCTATGGGTCAAACATTCAAATACATTAGTCTTTGGGGGCCATTCCTACTCAAACTGCCACAACTAGACTGTGCTAAATGATCTGCAAGATACTAAAAACTGGAATAGGTGCATCCATATTCTAGGAAATCAGCTCTCAAACAATGAGCTCTGGTTCAAATGCTTAGTCACACTCATCTAGTAATTTTGACTTCTAGATGATTAACATCTGATTAGCAAAGATTAAATGTGCTTTTGACACATTAAGGACAATATAAATGACATCTCACTTGTAATAATCTTAATCCTGTAAAAATCTGGTTTGTCAGTTATTTTAACTCCAGTGACTTTAGAGGTTTTAATTTTGATAACAAATAGCAGATAATAACATGCCTAAAATTATGCACAAATGTCTTTTTCAGAATATGTGCAAATAAAGTACCAAAAAACAAGCTACAAGCTTTTTGTGGCCTAAGATATGCAATGAATTAATTTTTGTGCTTGCATATACTGTAATTAGAAATGGTTCTGTGCATCATGATTAAGCCAGTAACTATGGTAACAATGAAGGGAAGGATGAGTGCAAGAGAAGAAAGCCTGAATAAATCAATGATGAGCCATTTTATAACCTATTTATTTTAAAAGTATTAACAAACAGAGCAATCTATAAACTGCCTATAAATTTTATTATATAATTTCTTACCATTCATTGGCAATAGATTAAAATATATTGTTCCTTAAATGCATACACACACAATAGCAGACTGAGCAGATTTGATTTGTTATCACATTTAGAGAGCACGAAGTTCTTTAAAATTATGATCAAGGGAACACTCTTGTAATATATGCATGATTTCAAAAAGCTGCATGAAAAAAATGACAGAGCAGAAAATTTAAGCATGGAATACAGTTTTTAGAATATTAGTCTTTTTGCCACAGATTTCAGCAAAAACCACCTGTCTTGTTATTCGGTGAAGCAACAAATTCTAATTACCAGGCAGCAAACATGAATAGGAAAGCAACAACAATAAAAAAGCAATGCATTTCTTGATAGTGTGTTCTTAGTCTTTTCCACTGTAGTCTCTAGATGAAAATCTAGAATTTTCTACTTCAGACACCCCCAACTGGGTAACCTTCTTGTATATTTCTAGTCTCAAACTCCTGAGGTCATATGAGAAGTAATTAAGGTAGCTTCAAATGAGAACATCAGTCAAAGCTAATTAAAGGATTAAAACACAAGGCTTTTGACTCTCAGGCCTCCCCTCAATGCACAGCTTATTTCCTAGCCTTTACTGGTGAATGCTCCAGAGTCTTACCCTCCAGTGCAATTCCCACACTCTTGGGCTAGCTCTGGTCACAAAGCTCCTCTGTACCAAACGTATCTGCTAAGTTGGCATTTGGGGGTCTCCAGCATAGGTCACCATTCCATGTTCAGGTCTTACTCCTCCCATTGCAAACCCCACCCCTTCAAAAAGCCCACCACCTCCCCCTCAGAAAACCCACCAAGGGTCAGCTCCTCCCCCAGGGGTTGCTCAACACCTCGCCTATAGGCTACTTAAGACCTGGTAGCCATATTTTCCATGTGATTACTCTCCTGCCCTCCTGAGGAACACCCAGGAATGCTTTGCTATGTTCATTAAACCTGGATTTATTAATTTGGCTTGATTGACTTACTACATCAGTGTGGGGAGATATCCAATAACCAGGGATTCAAAACTTATCAAGAACCAAGCCCAACTATACCACATCTCCAATCTGCCTATCTCTGGCTATGCAAATGCTACACCTGCATTTCCCGGTGACTTTCCCCATGACCTTGCCTGCCCCTAATCTTTCTACACTCCCAGCTTTATCTCTACCTGTGCAGCTCACACAATAACCTTACTTGGAGAGTTTTTTAGAACCTTGCTATCCACCTTGTCTTCATACTCCCTGGTATGCATTTGGTTGTATAGTTCCTTCAGTAACCCAGTCAGAAGGTGGCCGGAATCTCACCCCAAAGACACAACCAGCAAAAGAAGTCAACCAGACCAGGTCATATTAGAAAAACACAAACAACAAAAAAAGGCCAAGACATTATGTTCCCCTTCCCCAAATCAAGTAGTCCAATAGCAGTGTGTTCAATGATAATTGCCTAAGACAAGCCTCAGGATACAGAACTTAAAAGAACAATTATAAACATCATCAAACAAATCAAGGGTTTTAAAGAAGGCATGAACAAACACCTCAATAAATTTAAAGAGGACAAGAATAAACTCCTGGATGATGCTTAAGAAAACACATTTTTTTGTTTGTTTGCTAAAAGGAAGTCTTCTTGCTTTCAAGGACAAGCATCAATTTAAAGTAAAAGAACTGAAAAAAAAAGTGTTCAAAGCAATGTCAATTCTTATAACATCAGACAAAATAGACTTCAAACCATAACTAATCAGAAGATATAAAGGCGGACACATTCTAATCAAAGGTACAGTTAACAAAGGAGATATTACTATCCTAATTATAAACCAAACTCTGGTATACTATTTTTAAAAAAGCATTTTACTAGACTTCAAGACACAGATTAACTCAAACTCATTAATAGTAGTTGTTTTCAACAAACCCTTTTCTCCAATAGATAGGCCATCTGAACAAAAGCATAAAACAGAAGTGCATGAATTATATGGCACTGTACATGAAATGGGTCTAACAGATATCTACAGAACACTCAACCCAACTCTAAAGATATGCCTTCCATTCAGCAACCCATGGATGCATTTCTAAAGTGAATCACATACTAGACCACACACACATACACACACACACACACACACACACACCACCACCACCACCACCACCACACCACCACCACCACACCAAAATAAATCTTAAAATCTTAACAAATTTAGGACAATTGAAAGAGCTCATTATATACTATATGACTATAATGCCATGAAGCTTAAAATTAACAGACAACAAATTTCTAGAAATCACTTGAATTCATGCAAAGTAAATAATACATTACTGAATGTTAATGGTCAAAGAAGAAACGGATTTTTAGAAATCTTGGAATAATGAAACATGAAAATATGATGCAACATTAAATCACAGGGGCAAATTAAAAGCAGTTC
Source organism: Ondatra zibethicus (assembly GCA_004026605.1). Taxonomy (NCBI): domain Eukaryota; kingdom Metazoa; phylum Chordata; class Mammalia; order Rodentia; family Cricetidae; genus Ondatra; species Ondatra zibethicus. Next base: position 20,007 of record PVIU01011702.1, on the reverse strand, counting down.
TAAGAGGGCAATTTTTAACTGTAAGAACCTGCATTAAAAACTCAGAGAGAGCTCAGTTATGTAGCAATTTCCTCATGGATTAAAATATTACACCCTGCAGGGAAGCTCTTTAAGACTCAGCATGTTACAATAGGAGGTGGAACAAACAACGGGATGTTTTAAGGGGAGATAAAGCCTTCCTCCTGTAGAGAAAAAGCTGTTGAGTCACAGAAGTAAACAGCTAACTAGCTTCAGGAAGTCACCTAAATGTTGAAATCACAGAAGTAAACAACTAAATAGATTCAGACAATCACCTAAACTGATAAGGTTCACTAGGCTCCTCACATCCCATGCATATTTAAGCAGCAATTACTGCTGAGACACACTCTGAGAAGAGCTGACCTGCCTAGAAGAGACTCCGACCTGCTGAGGTACCTCAAGGAAACACAGACCAGCAAGCTGCATGGACAAAAGCAGAGACAAGCAGAGTTACCATATGAGGTTCAGAGCACCAGAGTTACCGGTATGAGACAGTCTGCAGCCTGCTAAGCTGCCGAGAAGTTGTGTAATGAGCTTCAGGTCTCCAGCATTTGTGAGCTGTCACCCATCTCAGGGTGGGCTTTTGACTCATTTCTGCTTCAGTAAATAACCTCTCACCTACATTCTTATGAATAACCCCAATAAAACTCATTGAATTACCAAACTTGCTGGTATCCTAATTTTTGGAGCATCATTGTGTCCCTGTCTGGGATGACTAAATAGTTGTTCTGGTCTCCCCAGGAATAGTGTCATAGAACAAGTACAAAGAAAATGTTTAATTACGCCACTTAAGAATTTAGAAGAATCAGAACAAGTCAAACTCTTAGACAGTAGATGGGGAAAAAATAATAAAATACAGAACAGAAATTAATCCAAATAAAAACAGAGAAAAAAATGAGTCAGCAAATTTGAGAGCTGGTTCATTGAAATAAGCAAGATCAATAGACCTCTGGCCCAATTAACCAGAAGAAAGAAAGATATAACCCAAATTAACCAAATTGGCGATGATTAGAAAAACATTGCAACAAACACTAAAGAAAGTCAGAGCATTATAAAGGAACATTTTAAAAATTTATGTTCCATTAAGCTAGAAATCTAAGAGAAATGGAAAAATTTATAGGTTCATCCAAATCAGCAAAGTTAAACAAAGATGAGATCAACGACCTAAGCAGACCACAACAAATAAAAAGACTGAAACAGTAATTAAAAGCTTTCCAATGGAAAATGCCCAGATCCAGGCTGATCCACAGCACCTTTCTACCAGATTTTCAAAGAATTACAATCAATACTTCTTAAGTTATTAAAAAGAATGGAAGAAAGGAAGGAAGGAGAAAAGAAAAAAGAGAAAAAGTCCTTCCAGCTACCTATGAATCCCATATTAATCTAGTAATAAAACCAAATAAAGACACAACATCAATAACAACAGACGGAAAGAAAAAAAAGAGACCAACAAACAAAGAAAACACTACAAGCCAATAACCCTGATGTACCCAGATGCAAAAATTCTCAATAAAATCTAAGAAAAGAATGCAGGTATATAGCACAAAAATTATCCACCAATAATACTCTAGACATCTGCTAGTTCCATTAAATATATGATGCAATTTAATTCCAATGTATCTTTGCTGTTGTTTTTTCAAATAGATTTTAATTAAAACAGAATTATATAACTTTTCACCTTCCTTTTCCTCCCTCAAGCCCCTTCAGGAATCCTACGTCCAACCTCTCCCAAACCCCAAATATATATATAAACAAAACTTCCGTTCTTGTGAAACATTCTCACAAGAAATTAATAAACATTAAATAATGCTGAAATTCGGATTGTGATAAGAGTTCTGTAGTTAAACACTAGGCAAAGTGATGAAGATAACTCACAAAATCTACTATGTTAATTTGGCCAGAGAAGATCTCTTTGAGCTATGTGATGTCTGTAAACAGATGGTCCCAAAATAGGGCCTAGTGAGGGCAAATGTGGAAGCTGGGAGATAAAAATGGCAGCATGCAGGACACCAAATCAAGGCAGAAGGGAATCCAAGACAGGCTTCAGAATGGCAGGTGACAGCAGCAACCCCAGTAGGCTGTGCTAGAGGAGTGGAGTTTTTAAAGTGCATCTATCTTCTCACCAGATTTCATGCTTCTTGAAACGTTTTCTAAAAAGGTGCCTTTTTAGAAAGATCAATGTATCCCTGGGAGGCCTGTTCTTTTCTGAAAGGAAACGGAGGAGGAGTGTATCTGGAGGAAGAGGGAGGAGGGGGGGAAACTCGGAAAGCTAGGAAGGAGGGAAAACTGCGGTCTCGATGTATTGTATGAGATAAGAATAAATTTGAAAAAGAAAGACCAAATGTGCTTACTCACATAGAAGCTCTGCTCGGTTTCCTGTGAGGAAGCTAACAACAGAAATTACTGCTGGACATGAAGCTAGGTCAAGAGATCAGGAAAAAAACAAGTAAGTGCCTGTTATTAAATCTGCTTCACTTGTGTGATGAAGTAGGGAGTGTATGCCTCCATTGCTCCTTCTGAGCCTTAGGCATCTTCACCTCTATCTTCACTAAAACCCAGCTGGTATGATCAAAGCAGAAAAAAAAATTCTAAGTTTCAAAAAATCTTAGTGCCATACTGTCAATTTACAATACAACTGGGTAGGTTTTCTTATATCCCGAGACACTGGCATCTCAATATTTCAGAATATTTGTCGTTCTTTTTAAGTTGTTTCATTTTCATCTGAACATTAGGAATTTTTCATGTGATGTCCAGGACAACCACTAGAGGGAGAACTTCTACTGTAGAAAATAATTTTAATCCATTTACTTGTTTCATAAGCTTTAAAATTTCAAAAACAATGATGTGTTCAAGACGAGCAGCTATGAGAAGCCTACCTAGAATTCACATGCATTTTGAAATCAGTCCTAATAACTTTTAGCAATTGTGTTATAATACATGTTCTGCAAAGGCTTTTATATTCATTGCCTCATTTGTTTTTCAAAACGAATAGCTAGTGCAGCAGACCTTATCATACCATAATAATAATGAACATACATTACTTGTATAAAATAAAGATTGTTTAACCAAAGACACCTAACAGCGTCATTGCTCAGTATTACAACTGAGGTATGAGCATTTTTTTTTTCAAGTGCACTGTATTTTCTATTCTATTTAGCAGGGTTTTTTTTTGTGTTTTATTGGTGGGTTTTTATATGTTTTTGGAACAATAAAAACTACTGACTGGCTTTCTCATCATACTATATTTTTCTCAAAATCCTTCGTACATTTGGGTCACTGCTCAGTGTATGGATGCCTTAATATATCAATAGGAAGAATGGAGTTCTGCCCTTTCTTGACAGTGGTATTGCCAACACAGAAGCACCTTGTGTTGGGGTCACTATTGACTTCCTAACTGCACCCATTTCAAAGTTATTAATCATAGGGGTGCCTGAAACAATTTCTTGTAGGTTATAATTAATAAAAAATGGTTATTCTCTGTGATTCCTTCTCAAATATCATGGTATCCTCATGCTGTAGACTAATGTTTACGTAGACCCTCACTCATACATTGAAGTTATACCCACTATAGTGACAATAAAAGGTGCTGGAACTTTGAGTTGTTTATAGTTAAGCCAAGAATGTGATGCGTAGGTGTAAATGGCCTATGTTATCTCGTGTGAAAAACATCACTGAAATGATTTTCGTTGTTCCTACCATGTAGGACATAATGAGAAGACAAGCATCTGGAAAAGGGAAGTCACCATGAGCCCGGCTACACTAGTGGCTTGGTCTCTGAAGCCTAGTCCACAGAACTGTGAGCATTAGGCATCTGCTGTCTCCCAGACCCGGGTTGGAATCAGCTATAAGTACTTTCAGGGTTAGCGTCCTCAGATTAATGAGGCCTCTTTCTTGTTCTGCCAACAAAGCTGCATATTTGATGGCTTAAGGCTAAGAAAAAGGACCAGGAACTCTCTTCCGGCAACAGAACCTAAAATGAGGTCCAATTCAAGTATTCTACATGATTCTAACATGTCTTAACAGAATTTTAAAGTAAATACTCTTGTAAGAGCAATTACTAGTGGATAATATAATCACAAAGAATTTTTCTTTCTGTTTTGTTTTTATGTATTTTCTCTTGTTTATAACAAGAAAGTTAAGACTTTCTAAATGAGAAAAATGATGTTTCTTTTAAAATTAAAAGTTCAGGGACATATTTTTTTATATCTCACCTTAAAATGACATTTAAATACACTTGGCAAACATATTGTATAAACAGAGTTGTTTATCTTCAACTTGAGGAATGAATTCATTAGGAGCTATCAAATTGAGTGGTACCTAGCTCTCCCTGTCTCTTCTTATCCAGAGCTGGCTTCAGAAAGGAATGCCTTGGAACCAATAAAGAAATAAGGGTGGATCTGTTAGCGGATTCTCCTAGAATCCATCAGCAATTGGATTTTAAAGGCAGGAGGAAGATTAATTTAAGCTGGCAGTCCTCAGGAGTATCTTCTCACACTCCACATTCAGCTCATTCCTGGAAGACGTGGTGGTGTACACAGCTTGCTTTAAAAATTATTTCATTTCCTGCATTAAGATAATTAGATGAAATAAAAACTAAAAGACTTTTGTAGGCGTGTGATACAACATATGTCTAGTGGCTTGTACAAATCCCTACATGAAATAAAATTCTTAGTATTAAAACATGATGTAAGCATCAAAATGCCAAGTCATTTAGTTAAAAAATAAACATAAAAGTCTCACTGAGAAAAATCTTAGAGCATACAAATTTATCATAAAAAAAAATTCATTTCATAATTAAAAATACTCTTATGGGGATTCAATATATTGTGACAAATATTAACATATTTGTTTTCTATAATATTTTAATATTTTACAGATGTATATACCTAGTTATACTATAAGAAAAATAGTAAAATCATATTTGTTGAAAATCTGGACATTCCAATGACATACAATAATTTTTTAAAAGATTTATACTCTTTTTAATGAGTTTATAAAAGCTAAAATAGATTACTAGTGCTCTTGACACTTAAGAAAAAAATTACAAGCATGAAACAATATGCTCTATAAAAGAAATCATTTTGCAATGTTAAAATTAACATATAATACTTCACTATTTTATGTGTTTTTTTTAAAATGGAAAACTGAAGAAAAGAACAAAGCATTATCAATTATCTGTTCCCTGAATATCAAAGTGAAGATGGAGATCAAGTATCACAAATAGGTAGTGATGTCCATGAGGTACTGATGTCCATGTATAGGACATCATGGATAGGAAGAGAATTGCAACTGCAAGAGCTGAAAGGGAAATGAGCCTTTACTGGAATGCACCTTCACTCTTCTATCAACTAATCAACTAACTTCCTGAAGCACCAGTGTCTCTAATTAAAAGGGTCAGATACCACCTACCTCCTTTGAAAAGTCGTTGAAATTATAAAAGGTTATATATTGGAAATACCCAAAATATACGTGGACAATAAGGAGAAACTGATCACAAATATGAATAAATTACAGCTATTTTTTAGGGAAAAAAAGAAGCATGCAGTTTCACTAAAAGAAAAAAAATGCCTTTATATAAATCAAGGTGTTTACCTGAGACAAATTAGTAAAATACTTGTTCAATATTGGAGTTAAATCATTGGAACTAAAACATCATGACAGCAAATTTTTAAGTCAAAGGCAATATAATTGTTAAGGAGCTATGAGAAGATTCGTTAGGACAACAAAGTTAAAGGACAAGAACCCGAGCATCCGAGTTCTGAAAGCATAATGGATGACCTCAGATGACTTTAGCATAAGGCAATGGATGCCCCCTAAGGATCTGAGTGGAAGCGACATTCAACTGTTTCCCTAGCTATTGTTTGTGACAAAGGAGTTGAGGCTACACCTTCAAGAAATGTTCTAAAAAATTTTTTTTTAAATTCTTCAATCCAAGTAACATGTAACTAGAAATATTAGGAAGCATTTATCACTTCACACATTCCACAGATGTTTTTCCTGCGTGCAGATATTTGTACAAGCAGCTTCCCAGCAATCACATATTGAACAGATAACTAGCAGGGTGTGGTAGCTCCATTTACAATCTCAGCACGTAAGAGGTGAAGGCAGGAGGATTTTCTTAAGTTTGGACTGAGACTGGGTTATATGGTGAGTTCAAAAGTAGCTTGGGCTTAGAGAGAGAGGGAAGCAGATAAATAGCACTAAGGATTTTTGAAAAAGTCATAATTAATCAAATTATTTTATATTTACCTAAAGTTACACAAAATGCATATATGTGTTTATATATACACATGTAGGTGGTTTAAAGGAAGCCATGCCTCTTGGGATGATAATGCTTTCCTCAAGAGCCATAGGTTATCTTACGAAAACTATACTATTAGGCAAGAGAAACCTCCTTTCAAATTGCTGGTCAGGGAGCCCAAGAGAATCCTAAACAGTATAAGCTATTGTGTGTTTTCCTTGATTGTCTCCTAGAAGTTGAAGGTAAGTCACTATGGATGAAGACACCATGTACAATGGACAGAGGACTTGGAAGAATCTAGCTGGATCTCACCTAAAAGTCTAAAAATCCCTTCCCTGAGGACTAACTTCTCGTACTAGAGAAATAAAAGCTGTCAAGAGAGAAAAGTAATCAGTAGTCCCAGATAGCAGTAATGCATATGACCTACAACAACCAGAACTGAGAGATACCCCTAAAACTGCAATGGTACTTGTATCTTGATGGTAATTGTGATGGTTTGAAAAAAAAATGAGCCCCAAAGGGAGTGGCAGTATTAGATGTAGCCTTCAGAGAAAGTGTGTTACTGTGGAAGCAGGCTTTGAGATCTCATATATGCTCAAGATACTTGCCAGCATGTCAGACCTCTGCCTGCCTATCAAGACATAGGACTCTCAGCTCCAACACCATGTCTGCCTGTACACCACCATGTCGCACCATGATGATAATGAACTAAACCTTTGAAAATGTAAGCCATCCCAACTAAATATTTTTCCTTTTTAAACATTGCTGTGGTCATCGTGTCTCTTCACAACAATAGAAATCTAAGGCAGTAACCAAGAGCTATCTAATTTGATTTAAGGACCCCTCAACAAGAGGGAAATCATGCCTGGTACCGTAAATCTGTGCAACCACTAGCAGCTGATGAGGTTACATGTCCTAGAGGAATACCTATCACTCAGACTTTACATAAGTATCATACCTAAGTGCATTATAAATACTTATCCTTTGTTTCCTTACTAAAAGACTTTTTTCTCATATCTACTGATTACAGTTTGCCCTTGCTCTACTGCTCCCAGTTCCTATCCATCTCCCCTCCCATCCCTTCCTCTTTCTCTTCAGAAAACAAGCTTCTAAGGAATGGTAATAAAATAAAACATGATATAATAAGTTAAATAAAAGCAAATACATTTGAATATGATAAAACAAACAAACAGAAGTAGAAAAGCCAAATAGAAAGCCCTAATAAACAGGTGTAGATGCAGAGTCCCATCCATTCATACTCTCAGGAATCCCATAAAAACATAAAACTCGAAGCCATGATTTATATGCAATTTTTATTTATTAGTTAAAATAAGTAAATATATTTAACAAATAAAATAATACAACTTTTTTAAAAGTCCTAACACAGCATTATCTTATCTTTCAACCCACAATTAAGAGTGGCCCTTATTTCTCATCAAAGAAACTTCTCTTTGTAGCAGAAGGGAACCATTACAGAAAACCACAACTGGTCTAAAATGTAGACAGTGACTGACCTTGGAATGCTCACATCCAACTGCTGCAGTCCCAGCAGAACCTCCAACACAAGGCTCAGGGAACATGATGAAAAAAGAGGCAGGAAGATTGGAAGAGTCAGAGAACCAGAAAGTCTGTTTTATAATTGCACCTTCTAGAAATGACACTGAAGCTTCACATGTGACATCATAATAATATGGCTTCCCAAAGAAGACCTGAAGAAATACAACACCTATGGCCAGGCTAACATGTAACATACAGCCCAGCCATGGGCAAAGAATTAAGCTATTAAGGAATGCTAAGAGCAAGATTGGGAGGAATAGTCCTCCCTAGGAATGAGTTTCCTAAATCAGTATCCAATATCAAGTAGTCAGTCCTGAAAACGTATAGATACAAGCAACTCTAAAAGGACTCAACAGGTTTATTTATATGTTTATGCATATGTAAGCATGTACATATGTAGCAGTAATAATTAAAGGAAAAGAGGTCACAAATTCGAGAGAGAGTGAGAGGAGCCATGAGGAGGGATGGAGCGAGAAGAGAAAAGGGAGAAATTATATTTTAATCAAACAAATGAAAAATATTTAATTAAATATATTCAATCCAACAAATGAAAAAAGAATAAGTAAATAGGGTATGGAGAGTTGGCTCAGCAGTTAAAATAACTGGTTGCTCTTTCGCAGGACCTGGATTCAACTTCCAACACTTACATGACGATTCACAGCTGTCTATAATTCTAATGCCCTCTCCTGATGTCTGTGGGCACCAGGCACACAAGGGGGGGCATAAATAAACATGAAAGCAAAACATGCATATATACAAAATAAAAATATTTTATTAATAATATGTAAATGACTAGACATATTATTCATTAGTAAGTCCAATTCTACGACTATATGATGGACAAAGGGCTGAGGAGATGGCTCAAATGTTAAGAGCACTGGCTGTTCTTTGAGAGGACCCAGGTTCAGTTCCCAGCAACCATACAACAGCTCATAGCCATCTGTAACTCTAGTCCCAGAGATTCTGATGCATAATGGGCAAAGAGTAAATAAATCACCTTGTTACAAGACTTGCATAACAAGGAGATTCTGCTTTTCTCCCTCAAGGATAAACATGCTTTTCAAATATCTATAATCCTAAATTGTGTAAAATAAAAGGGCTATCAAGAGTAGGCAAATTTCTCCCGCATTAAAATAGTCCCAGGATTGTAGTTTCGCAGTGATAAAACTGAATATATACTCTGTTGGAGTCCATGACAATTCCCACAGAGAAACATTCTTAAGAAGCAGTAATCTGTGCAATAGATGAAAATGACTCAAGGAAAAGGAAATTCCAAGAACCTGAATTATGTCTATTTTAAAATACGTAGCATGAAGGGTTATGAGTAGGCAGCCAATTGTCTGCAAAGCTGTTTATGGCAGATATTTCCCTTAACTCTCATTATTCTTAGTTGATATCATCTCATTTCTTTTTTTATTATGATGCACTGTGCAGCTGGGAGGCCATTGGGACACATGGAAGACTTGTGCTGTATGTTCTAATTACCACAGCGACTGTTAAAATGGAGTTGGAATGTTAACCCAGTTGTTTTTTAACATTATTTAATAGTCATCATAAACACTGACATCCTAGATCTTTTGATGAGGTAATTTTATCCAGTTGCTTCCTTAGATCATTCTTCTCTCATTGAGATAACCTAGCTTTTCAACTATTAAACAGAAGGAAATTTCAAATGCATTTTTTTTTGGTTCTGCTGTCTACATTTGAAGTGTTCAATGCATACTTTAGACCCAGGCTCTCTCTGATTACTGGCAGAAGAAATATAGGGTATTTTTATATCAGCTTACAAAGTCCTACTGGGAAGCACTGTTCTAATGATCATATATGTTGTCCATGTTGCTGATCACCTTGCTGTAAACCATGGCTCAAACACTCCATAACTGTAGGAGCTTAAGCATACTTCTTCATCTTGTCACAAGTTCCTCACTTATAAAATAAGGGTAGTAGAACAAAAACTAAAGTAATCGGAATGTATAAGGAACATATAGACTAATGACTAGCAATCAGTAAAGGCATTCTAAGTGTGATTGATTGCTGATTTTACTAGAAGAGGCAATGAAAGTTCTAGAAAAAACTAAAGATTATTAAATTTCAGATGATAATTTGAGGTATCCCTAGAAAGAAATGGGGATATCATTTGTCTTCCATTCTTCAAGTCAAGAAAGAATGGTCATATCCTTCTATCTTCTGAGACTATTGTCATTCCATAAAATAGTTCCTAAATACAACCTAGCCTGTGTATTCCAACCGTCTTCTAATCACTATTGCTTAGAGAACTTAATATCCGTCTAGTTATTTAAGACTTAAAAATTATTTGAAATTGTTATTTCTGTTTTATTAGGAAAAGAGCAACACAGCAAGCCTTATAGCATTTCTAAAACGAGAGAAAAGAATTGAAGTCAATTATGAGGCTTGTTGAGAAAGTGCTTTACAAGTTAAGAGGGCCTGAAAGCATTTGAGTGAAGAGGGCACAAGACAATGATCACTAAATAGAATCATCACCCTCCATTTGAGACTCCGAGATGAATTCCACAGTCTTTCTTAAGAAAAAGTCTAAGAGGTAAAGATAAATCATCCTTTGTTTCAAAGCACAATGTCTGGAAGTTAAATGAATCCCTTGACTTTTACCATGACTAGACAAAGTCTACATTTGACATTCGTACTTTTCAGACAAGAGCTGGAAATGGCTCTTTTACTCGGAGAAATCAGATGAAAACTTTTATCCTTTCTGGAGGCCATGAGTGGAGGGAAATAGCATAGAGCTCATTTTAAAAAGTAGCTAATTACATTGGCTTGGATCCTTTGCTTTTCTCAAACCATTCCATGAAAACAGAGAACATATTTCAAAAATTACAAACAGCCTTATGGAATCAAGAGACCAAGTTTCAAATCCCAAGTGCACAGCTTACTAGCTCTTAACTTGAAATAAAAGGAGTAACAGTAATGACAGTAGCAGTAGAATTCATTTTTTAAATGTTCAGGTAAATGAATATGTCAAGAAATGAAAATCATGTCTTTGTATATGTGTTCTAATGTAAAGTTAGCTGTAATATGTTTTGGTCAGCACATAGGTAAGGTGAAACCTTCTTATGCATATTTTATTTTGAAATTTTCAATTTAAAGGAAAAACTGTGTTAAACATAGAAACTTCCTCTGGTCTGCACCATTATTAAAGCATTTGGTCCTGCTCTTGTCCAGTAGTAAGGAAGCGCTTTATACCAAGCAATTGTTCCAATGTGAAATATAAAACCCGGCAACTTGGTAATAATAACAATAACAAAAATGCTTAGTGAAAGAGAAAATCCTGAAGAGCCTGTTTCCATCAGCACGAAGATAAACCTACCATATTTTAGAAGTGACTCTTTAATGTCAGACTTCTTAGGAGTTTGGATAGACCCACACAGGAAGTGCTGGACTTGGCTTCTCACGTGTCCCTCTTTCTAGTTCTGCCTTTGGTGTCACTGAAATCAGCTCTTGGGGGAACATTTTCATAAGGAAAATTAATAAATGTGCCCTCTCCTCCTTCCCCATTCGAATATTCCTCAGAGACTGATCAACAAGTATCACATTAATTGTGTTTCACAGAATGTCACTAAATGAGAAGCCATTGAGTATTTATCTGGCAAAATCTAGTGCCTTTCTCTATATAGTTGAAGGATCTTTATGATATTAATTAGTATTCAAATTTTAAAACTTTCTAGTTTTGAAGAAATATTTGGAAAACTTCTTCCTGATAGGCAAGGAAGATCCATGCTTTAGAGTATGTTTGTCTGGTGGAAAACGGGCCTTCATTTCCAAAGTTATGAAAACCAGAGGTCACTTACAAATACAGAACTTGACATAGATTCTGCTTAAGAATTTGCACCCAGGCTTCCTTCTTGTTCTGATTTTTCTGTAGCTCAAATTCCTGTCATTGTAGGAACCTTAGCTTTATATTTGCTTGTTCATATTTTAGGATTTATATATACATATTACTAAATTCTATCATAATTTAATTAATATTAATCTGCCAAAATTATACCCTGTCCAACTCTATATCTTGATCACATACAAGTTTTTAATTTTGTAGGCACAAACTTAATAAAGTTTTAAATCAGCTAAAGTTTAATCAAGGTTTCAGTCAGCTAAACTCAATCGAGAAGTACAAAAGAAACTACAGAAGTCCCTCTTCCAATCTTAAGTTTTCAGTGTTTGTTTCAACTAGATGCCATGTTCCTTAAAATTAAGTAATTTTAATCTAAACTCTATTTCAAGAAAGAAAAACACGTATTTATGGAAAAAGGAAAAGTGAGAACCATTTCACAGAAGAAGCAATGTGATACTATTTGTTATTCTCTAAGTTGAGCATCAAAATGAAATAAATCACATATTCTACTGCATCTCTGAGAATTAGTTAACAATACTTTTAGTGGAGAGAATTTACAGAAATTACTATGCCACCTACAGAAATTATAGCTTTCAATAACAAGCCTATAAAATACAGATAATCCTTAAATTAAAGAAGCTCTAATCCACTCATTATTTAGGTAAAAAGAGCATAAATCAAAATTCACTTAAGAAATCAAATATCATAGCTCACTCATTCAAACACGGGAAGTAAAAAATGCAGTACATCACAGAGTTTGACATCACAGTTTTCTGACCAGAGACTGCGGTTATTTTAGGAAAAAGCAGAGTTCAAAGTATGGTTTCTACTGAATTCACTCATTTTATCCCATCAAAAAGACAAGAAATTATATGTCAAGCCATTGTATATTAGGAGCTATCTATATATTTTTAATTATTCACCTAAAAAAAAGAAAGGGAGCCAGGCGGTGGTGACACATGCCTTTAATCCCAGTACTTGGGAGACAGAGGCAGGAGGCTCTATGTAAGTTCAAGGACAGCCAGGGCTACACGAAGAAACCCTATATTGAAAAAAGAAAAAGAAAAGGAAGAAAGGAAGGAAGGAAAAGAAAGGAACGAAACTAATGTTTGGTGTTTGCTTGTACAACACCTAGTTGTTGCACAGTGTGCTGGCTCTGAAACTTCTGAACTGAGAGTTTAGGCTCTAAAGGAAACTGGGAAACCAAGGTACAGTGCACGACACACACTTTACCCACTTTCAAGTATGAGGTTCCTCATTGCGATCAGCTCTATTCCAGTCTAAACTTCTCTCTTGCTCTACTTATGGATCTACAGTCCTGAGCCTTAAGTTTGTACTGAGAAATATGTTATAGGGATACTTGATCTGAAGAAAATTCACAACTAAGTTTCTACTTGTAGCTATGTACTAGGCTTTCTGTGAAATGTTGAAGGTGTTCAGAACAACCAGTGAATGAGCTGGGAAGTGGTGGTGCAGGCCTTTAATCCCAGCATTCGGGAGGCAGAGACAGGCAAATCCCTGTGAGTTCAAGGCCAGCCTGGTCTACAGAGCAAGTTCCAGGACAGGCTCCAAAACTACAAAGAAACTCTGTCTCAAAAAATAAAAAGTAAAAAATAAACTAGTGAAAACCTCATCCATAACCAACCTAAAGACCATTTGAAAATACAAAAGAAAAGGTTTTTAGAACAAAATACATAAACTGTGATTTAGAAGGAACAGAAAGGCTGAATGACAGCCCAAGCAAACTGAATCAAGGAGGAGAAGACATGGGGCTGAGTGCTCATGGTGAATCTGATAAAATAATTCTCGACAGTTACTCTCTATTAGACATTCTGGTCAGATTCAGGTATTTGTTGGTCCCATTGGGGTTCCCATAAATTGTTCCCGAGGAGAAAGGGAAAACAGATAGATATTTTTACAAACTTTTTCAGGATTCAAAAACTGTAAAAGTTGTATTAAAATATGTTTGCATATGTGCTTTGTGCAAGATTAAAAATAAGGAGAAAATGAAAAAAAATAGTTATGTGTTCACTACAGACCCTGAGCCCAAAGATTTTCTTTGGAGGGTCTCTGAAAGATAGGAGGGTTGATTATTTCACATATAACAGCATTGTAATAGAATGTGATTGGAGATAAAAATAAGCCTGAAAGGAAAGACAACTTTAAAAAAGTTGTTTTTATAAAAAAGACTTTAAATGAAAGTATAAATAATGGGATAATGGGTGTATATAGAGATGGAGAGATGATGAAACTTTCAAGTTAAAGCGGCCGTTATATAACCTTCAAGAGTAAAACTTTATTATTTTAGAAGCTGAATGGCTGCATACTATGCTGTTGGTTCAAAGAGTTGGGGTGCCGAAGAGTGGATGTAAACGCCACTTTTATGGAAACAGTCAATACTAGACTGCCAACAGAGTGTGACACGTTTTCTCTGGCAAGTAGAGTCTCACTGAGACGGCAGGTTACACAGCTACTCTGGGTAAGTACAATTTCAACAATTTCTCTTTGTGCTGATTCCCATGGATGGTGATATAAATATTAAAACCACCTATTTGTTATTTCTTAAAGAATAGGAAAAATAAGTATAAAGCTATGAAAAGAACTCTCTAACAAATTCTGAATGCAAACTCTGCATCTTGGATAAGGACAAATGAAGTATGCAACACATCTCTGAACATGCCAATAACCCAGAATTCCCAGGCTGGACTTAGCAGTCAATCCTATAGATCACTTGACAATCTTGTACACACTAATATTGAAACTGTCACCAAAATCTGTTTGTGGGGACATTTCTTCATAATACCACATCAGTAAGTGGTTGTTTATGAAAGGTTGATTACATGATCCAAAGGCGTCTAAAAGGCCAATATGTGAAATAACTAGTGTGAAATTCCAGTTCAAAGAAGATTTGAGTTCAACAGGTCTATTCTATAAAAATATGTTTAAAAAATAAATACTGTGAAGCAGATGTGTGAATTTGCCTAGCATATGCAAAACCATGGGTTTAATCCCTAATATTGTAAAATGGGTAAATAATAAACACTATAAATGTTACAAACTAGGTCAAGAAATGACCAAGGTGAGCTATAATTTTTATAAAATCTCTAAAATACAGGGTGAATCACAACAATAGCTTTGAAGAACAAAGAGATAGTTCAATGGTTAAGAATGTTGCTCATTCATAGGACCAAGGTTTGATTCCTAACACCCATATTGGATGCTTCATCACTGCCTATGACTCCAGTTTTAGGAGATAGGATATCCCCTTCTGGCCTACACAAGTATGGCACTCACATGATCAAAACCACACTACCTACACACATACCCATATAATTATAAATTAAAACTAATAATATCTTTGAACAAAATATTGAGGAGACATTAATAAAAATGGAAAATACTTTAAACTTAATCTTGTCTGGAACAACCAAAAATTTGTGGGGAAGTACATCACTTATAACACATGTCTTTTCTGTAATAGTCACAAGGATATTGAGGTCAATAACAAACACAATTCTGTTCAATCTTGTCATTGGAGGAAAACATAAAGAAGAAAAATTTTCAATGATGTTGAATAAGATTTCCAGAAATATAAAATATAAAGCAGTAGATTAAAAACATTTGTTAACTCTTAAAAACTAAAGCAATTTACCCGCCATGTGTTGCTCAACCCTTGAAAGTAGCAGTCATACAAACAACCTAACATGTCTACCCTTATAACGTTAATACAACCATCATCTTAGTTTGTCCCCAATATTTTCAGAGCATTTTTGAGTAAATGGGAATTTTGGTGCATTATACAGCTTTAAATTTCCTGAAAAAAAGATAGTTGGTCCAAACAAAATGTTTGAATGGCACCATTCACCTCAAAATTCTAAATACTAACCAATAAAGAAAAAAATAAAACAGGGAAATGTTCCAAGTTTAGGAAAGTGACATTCATTCAGAGGCAGGTTTTGTTCTGCTATGTAGAATTAGGTTAGAAACTATAATTATATTTGATATGTATTTTCAAAACTATTGCCAATGAAAGCCATAAAGCAATTTCCAAAATATACTGTTATTTGTTTTCAGAGTAGCATAAAAAAATGACTCAAAATGTAATCTAAAGAGATACTACTCTTCCTTCTACTTTGACCAGAAAAACAAATTTCCACAGGTCCCTGGGGATTTTTTGGTCATTGTGAATGTATTAGCAGTCCGTTATCCCGAACCTAGATCATATCTTGAAATGAACTATGTGGTACCTGCCAACATCGGTAGGTTCACTTTTGCAACAGTGCCAATGTTCCCAAAAGGAGACATGGTTTACAATGAAAGAAATTTTGATTTCATCTGACAATCAGTTTCTTGCTGGGGTCCTTACAAAATAAGCTATTCAAATCCATGTCAAACAAGAGGACCAAAATTTCTTGTTCTCATATGGAGACTGAATTTCACATGCCTACAAGTGTGATAAATCACTGAAGAGTGTAATTAGTGTCTGAATATATAATAAGCTTGATTAGAATAACAACTTTTTAAAATAAAAGAGTCTTCTGTAACGTATTGTCAAAAACACCCTCTAGCTAATATGCAGGGTAGATGGAAGAAATTCAGTCTTTCTACAAAATATGTTTAAGAAATATGACTAAAATAAAAGCCAGAAGAAATAACTGAATATTTCAGTATAAGAAATGGCAAATATTTTAGGATATATGTATATGCTTATTCTGATATACAACACACAAATATATAAAATTTAAGTATATATTTAAATATAAAAATGACTATTTAAAAGAAATACTTAAAATAATGAGTGTATAAAATATTAAAAAGAAAGATAAAAACAACTATAAACGGTAACTTCTTTAAAATGATTGGTGTTCTTGTACCAAATTGACTTCATTTGCTTTTGGTTATATACTCAGTGGTGGATCATGTGGTACTTCCGCATTTATCTTATTTTAGCATAAGCAGTGCTGTTTTTCATAAAGACTATAATATTTTGCATTTCTCCTTTTCCCACAGCTTTGCCAGAATTTATATTTTGTCTTTCTAAATAATGTATTCTAACCAGAATGAGATGATTTCATAGTTTGTTGTACAGAAAGTGAGTTTAAGCAATAATATTTTATCATATAATTTAAGACAGTGAAAACAAAGATTTTTGAGACTTCTCATTATTAAGAAATGATGAATCTTTGAGTTATGAATAATTTCAATATCTTCAGCTGGTTAATACATGATGTATAGATATACTTAAAGATGTATGATGATTAACTTTTGAAAAATATTGTAGAGATGAAGCCAGGAAATCATACCATTTACCAGAGCTGCCTATCTTCATATTTTATAAAAAATGTTTTACTCTTGATATTACAAAGCTTAATATTCTACGTCTGATAAGATCAAACAAGATAGCTATTTGAGATGTTGGAAGAATCTATGTTTGCCATTGAACAAACTGTAATTTCTCTAAAAATTATTTTCTGTAATCAAAATTGCACACACTCCTACATATTTGTTGCATACATCCACATCAGTAACTAAAACAATCTAAGAAGAAAATAAACATGTAATATAATTTTTTAAAACTCTATACCTTAGTTGTCTATAGTTCTTTGCTGAAGAAATAGTCTTCCCCAAGGAAGAGCACAACTGGTTATCTCGTGCCAAGTGGTTAATCCTTCAGCCCTAAAATCATATACATACAAAAATATAGTGTGTGCTTTCTGGTGGCAGCGCATGCCTTTAATCTCAGCACTCCAGTACTTGGGAGGAAGAGGCAGAAGGATCTCTGTGAGTTTGAGGCCTGCCTAGTCTACAGAGCAAGTTCCAGGACAGCCAGAACTACACAGAGAACCCCTGTCTCAAAAGACAAATAAAAGAAAAAGAAAAAGAACACATTATGCAGACTGAGAAGGATTCTATCTTTCATCTGTCTGTTGTCTGTCTGTCTAGCTAGCTAGCTATCCATCTATCTATGAAAAGAAGAAATGTGGAGGCCAATAATTGAGAGAATGCAAGGACAAGGTGGTGCACAGGAGGACTTAGATGGAGGAAAGGAAAATGAGAAACTATTATAAATATAGTTTAATTTCAGAAATAATTAAAAAACAGACAAAAAACATCTTATCTACAAGCTTGATAAAATAGAACGATTTCTTAAAACGTATAATCCATTAAAAACTCACATGTAAGGGAAACTTTAATCCAAATAGACCTATTACAGACTGGATGTTTTTATGTTCTAAAAATTCATATGTACAAAATCTAATCATAAAATTGTATGACACACTTTAAAATAGAGTTTTTCAGATCTTATTTAACTGAACACATTCATAACTGAGGTCTAGTAATTATATCCCGTGGTGTTTATCAACAAGAATTGGAAAGTTGTGTCTACATAAAGGCCTGCGTGTGCATGTTTATAGAATCTTGTTGCATTTGTGGAAATATGAAAACAACAGAAACGTCCTCTGATAGATGATTGCATAAACAAATAAGTAGTAAAAAGTGACACAGAATCTCTAAATACATTTGTTAAATGAAAGCAGCTATTACAGACAGGCTAGATACTCTATACTCACAACTTGTTCTCATTCTAGAAAAAAAACTAAAGAGACAGCATCAAATTCAGGCGGACGGAGGGACACAGTCAAGCTATGTGATATGTTGCTGTGCTGGTAAATATGCCCTTACACATATGTCACAGTCTCCAGACTATGCAAAATAAAGAATGGACCTTAATGTAAATTGTGGTGTATGAATATTGGCTCATCAGTTTCTCCAGAATACATGCTGGCATAGAATCTAAGCGATGCCGGAAATCAGAGTATGGAGAGGAAGGATTCCACCAGGAGCTCTCGTATTTTCTGCTCAGCTTTGCTGTGAGTTAAAAACAAAAATAATCTTTGAATACAAATAATGCCTGCTTATTTAAATGACATTGAACAATGTGCAATGAAGTTTGAAGATGAGTAATCAGCAAGCTTGAAAGGAAAGTTTTAAATTACTTTTGTTTCACAGCCAATTCAAGGGCCTTTAGATATTATTGTTCTTTAAAACACAATGATACTAAACTATTGCACCATGCCCTTCCTTTCTATTTCCTTTTTTATTTTCCTTTTTCATCAAAGAAACATTTTCCTGCTAAAAAGTATTTGGCAAATTCTCTGGAAATAAAAATAAAGTGACCATGCACTTTGTCACCTCATAATACACATGTTTGTTTTCACAGGAAAACTGGGGGTTTTTTGGCATTTGTGAATATGTACCAGATTTTTGTTTTACTGCAGAGAAGGAAACTGAAGGTTGAAGGTCACACGGTTGTACAGGGAGCATATGGACCAATTGGCAGTCAGACACCAGCGTTTCAGAGGCACAATAAGGAATTTATGTCACATGAAGAAAAAAAATCCAGTATACTATTATAATAAACAGTGTAGTATAAATTGTATGCATCTGTGTGTGTCTGTGTGTGTGTGTGTTAGTTCTCAGTGGATGTGTGTGTATCTGCCATAGTTTTTGGTGGATTGTGTGAGTGTCTGTGTGTGTGTGCGCGCACACGCGTGTGTGTGCACGCATGCACGTGCGTGTACATACATTTAGGTTCATTTACAAATATTTATAAAATATAGAGCAATAAGGAATACACAGCAAAGAAGTCAGCATAATTCTTTTTTGCAGGAATCCTTTCGAAGCTCATGATTTTCTTTAGCCAAATGAGACCTATAGAGCCATACACAGGCTTTTAGAGTTTAGCACAATACCAAGTGAAATAAAGAAAGGGGAAAGGCAATTGAAGAAAGCCTTTTCTTCAAAGCCACAGAAATGTCTTGTGCTTAAATAAAGGCAAAACCGAGCAGCACTCCTGTGCCACTGTCCCCACTGAAATGAGGAAACTGTTGGAAGAAGGAATCTCCTGACAGTCATGTCCCCAGTGCCCACCAAATGTCAGCATCACCTGATAGTCACTGCCCCTCCAGCCCCATTTTTCCAGTAGAACACAGGCGGCAGTGCAAAGAAGCAGGCCAATGTGACGTGAGATCCTGCCATGGACCAGCACAAGACACTCCTGGGAATTCAGTAAAACTTGCAGAAACAATACAGCCTCAGTTAGAAATGTAAAGAATACAGGCTCTAATATGATCAAACCAGACTCTCTGAACGTGGCGGCGAAAGTTGGCAGATGGAGAACCCACAAACAATGACACCAGGACCTATCTCTTCTGCATGTATTAACTTTTTGAGAACCGAGTCTTTTTGAATGCACTCCTTCCTAGGCCAGGAGGGATGGGGGTGGGCCTTGGACTTCCAACAGGGCAGGGCACCATGCCCTCTT
>PVIU01011701.1:0-63443 GCA_004026605.1 Ondatra zibethicus | reverse complement strand
AAACAACCTTCCTCAAGACCCAGTAATACCACTTTTGGGTATATATCCAAAGGATGCTCAATCATGCCACAAGGACATGTGCTCAGCTATATTCATAGCAGCATTGTTTGTCATAGCCAGAACCTGGAAACAACCTAAATGCCCTTTGACTGAAGAATGGATAAGGAAAATGTGGTACAATTACACAATTGAATACTACACATCAGAAAACAGTAATGACATCTTGAATTTTGCAGGCAAATGGATGAAGCTAGAAAATATCATTTTGGGTGAGGTAACCCAGATACTGTAAGACAATTATAACATGTACTCACTAGACCTAATCTACATGGAAAGTAGAAAAAGGCAAGATCTCCTGAGTAAATTGGAAGCATGGGGACCTCGGGAAAGGGTTGAAGGGGAAGGGAGAGGTAGGGAGGGGAGCAGAGAAAAATGTAGAGCTCAATAAAAAATAAATATCTGTGGATAATTCTCATAGATATAGTCAATTTGTCTCGTAAGTGATTCTAAGGCTAGCCAAGTTTGCAATTGAGATTGACAATAAAGGGGCATTTGGTTGTTATTATAAATAATTAGAAGGTAGACTGATACATTGTCCACTCAACAAACGAATAGTAGTAGGTTCCTTGTTAGAATCTATGATCTCTACATCCAAGGATACATGACCTGGTTTAGGTTGGCAGGCATGAATTTTTCCTGTTTAGAAACTCTCAAAAGCTATCAGAATGTAGCTAGTTATCCCCATAGCAATCATTCCAATTGTACAAATGGGAACTTCTTGCCTGACAGGTCAGCACGGTAGTAGGCATGGTCCACTGCATGGTAAGATTATTGTTGTCTTTTTCCCACCAGAAATCTGTACATGACCTTCCAGCCCTATGTAAAAAAGCTAGCAGGTAGAAAATTTCCTGATTAGTTTGAAATTGAATTGTCTATATCCTTAAATCAAATTTTATGATATCTCCAATAGGGACTTATCACATACTTCTAGTGGGAATTGATTCAGAATTCATCAAAGTTTTAAATTATATCCTTTTGAAAATGTAATACAGTTTGTGAGATTTTATTTTATTTGAATTTTTTTCTGCTCCAAAATCACTATTTAAGTCCTTTATATGTACATTGACTACATATTCTCAATAACCACATAAACCCATAAATGGTCTTGTAGGGTATTGTATAGCACATTGTAGATAAGATAGTACTTAGTAATGGTTTAAAGCAATGTTCTAGAACAGAAGAATAAATACAATCATATATATTTCTCTATTTACGCATCTGCATCACTGAGTCTTTTACATGCAGGGAGAGATGAAAAAGATAAATAGAAAAGAATGATGATATATTTCTTAGAATTTAAATAAAGGGAAGCATATGGAAGGAATTTAAAAGAATCGATAAAAAATGTGTGGACAGTTTATTTCAAGGTCAATTAAATATAATAGCATGTGATACATAAGAGTGTTGGTTACTACTAAAGAGCTAGATTTGACTGGACTCAGAAGTAGAATCTCTCAGTGAGAAAAGCATACATCTTTTGGCAATCATTTCTTGGTACTTTTCTTTTTCTCCATTCTCATTGCAAAATGTCCACTCTCTACTTTCTTTTTCTTAACTCATTATTTCTTCAAAGCAGTATGCTGTCATTTTCCTGCATGACACCATTCTGTATTTTGGATGTGTGGAACTGGGATTCTTGCTGTCTTTGTTTGAGGACTATATGACAATATTTTAGCAGATATAATCTTCTTTAAAAAGATTGCAAAGCTTGTGGATTCTGATAGCTCTTTTTGACACTAGCAACCAAGGCACAGTAATAGCTGTCAATGCCAAAATCCATGAGCAGGCTTGTACATCTTTGTCTATAAAAATACCATTGAGTCAAAACCAGGGGCACTATGCTGTACTTCAAGAAACTTTGCTTAACAGAAAATCCTTGCTTATCATTTCTATCACTGATATGGACCACACAATCCTTCCATTTTTTCTCACAGGATCAGCAGCTACTTTTGTAGCTATGAACCTCCAATAGAAAGTACAGAGCTTTCATGCATTGTCCACTTCAGTGAGTTTCTGATGTCCAGTTTTTGTAAAAAGATATTCCGTTTCATCTTCATGCAGCCAATCCCTAAGGAAGTTCCACAAAAAGACCATAGTCAATTCTCTTACCCGTGAGGGAAATATATCTCAAAAGAATATTTGTATTTTGTCACAACAGTCAAAAAGCTGACACCAAGCCAACAAATGACAACAAATACTTGGTAGGGTGTGATTTAAAGTGGACTATTATTGAGTACAAATTAGAATATAAAGTGTCATACTCAATATGTACATAATTATGGAGGTTTCTCAGACACAAAATAAAAGTAATGTGTGACCTAATGTTATAAAATCTGAATATATACCAAAAATCTTTCTGTATTATCTTGCCACAGAGATTTATTTTTATTGTGACATTATTCAGAATAGTAGAACTATGGAGTAAGATTTGGTTTCCCTCAAAAAATAAAGAAAGAAACTATTTTATGAATAAATTATGAAATGTAATTCAACAATAGTGAAGATGAAATTTTATCATCAGTATGAAAATGGACATAACTATTCACTTGGTCAGTTATGGTTTTCTGTGATGGTCTCAAATTCCTTTGAAGAAATGGTTCTTTAAAGAGGGATGGTAGCTACAGTTATCTGTAGGCATAAGGATAAGATTTTGATGTAGCACATAATTATGCTGCTCTAGCAAATTGGTTGTGATAGAATCCTCTCTAAGTTTCATGACTTTATTAGCCGTGGGAAGCTTGGTAGGTTTCCAGTACCAGGCATTATTTTCTTCCTGCTGAGTGAACTTTGATCTGATTAAACAGCTATTGGTTGGCACTGACATGAAAGTACAATTACTTGTACCTTTATGAATATATTGCCTTGTTGGTGATTGTCATAGTTTATAGATTTTGTTTCTGGGTAGAAATGTTTAATTGTTCCACTATCTTGGCAGCATGCATAGTATTTTCTTGAATCTTGTAAGATAGATTACACAAAAGAAGGTTTTAGATCAGATCCAGAATGAATTGTCTGAGTCCTATGTTCTAAGTGTGTAGTTTGTTCAGTTATAGGAACCTGTTATCAACTCCTGAAATACAACCAAGGGCTATATCAACAGTCTATATTGTTTTAGGAGTCATTGAGACTAACCTAACAAATCATTCACTTATGTATGTTGTGTGTGTTTTTCTTAGTATATGCTTATTATTAGTTCATCTATCATCTATCTATCTATCTATCTATCTATTGATTTGAATGAGAGTGGCTCCATAGACTCATATATTTGAGTGGCTGGTAATCATGGAGTGGAATTGTTTAAAAAGATTACAAGTATTTAAAGGTGTGACCTTGTAGGAGTAGAGGAGTCTTTATTGAAAGAAGTATGCTACTGGGGTTGTTTTTGAGATTTCAAAATCTAATATCAGGGTCAGCATTGCTCTTCTTTCCTTCCTTCCTTCCTTCCTTCCTTTCTTTCTTTCTTTCTTTCTTTCTTTCTTTCTTTCTTTCTTTCTTTCTTTCTTTTTTTCTTTCTCTGAATACAGATAAGGATGTAGCCCTCCATTACTTCTTCAGCACTATGCCTGCCTGTACTCTGCCATGATAATAAAGAACTAATCCTCTTAAACTGAAACCAAGGACCCAGTTTAATGTTTACTTTTTATAAGAGTTGCCATGGTTATGATGTTTCTTCACAGGAGTAGAACAACAACTAAGACTAAATATAAATCTTTTCATTTTAGATAAATATAAAATAACACGATTCCTCGAGGTTTTACCAAAAGTAATCTGTCTTATGTCTCTGCTCCCCATATAGTGTCCTCCATATGTCCAGCCCAGTTAGATCCCTTCCAAATTTTTTCTGTCTGTCAATTCATATCACTTATATCCTGCCATTCCTTTTCAAGCCTCCTACTATTTTGCCTATGGTCCTGGTTTCTGTAGTTATTCCATGTAATATACTCACATCTAAGGAAATGATGTTAAAAACCACAAATGAGAGTAAGAGCATGTGGTATTTTTCTTTCTGTGCTTAGGTTGCTTCATTCAATATAAACTTTTCTATGTCCACCAATTTAACTGCATGATTTCATTTTTCTTTACAGATGAATAATTTACACTGTGCATTCGTATGGCAATTATATTATTATTCCTTTTGTTGAAGGGCATTTGTGTTATTTCTATTTTATGGATATTGGGAATAGGGAGTCAATGAACATTGTTGGGAGATTGTGAAATACGATACTAAATCCTTTGTGGATATGCAAACTGATGGTATTGCTGGATTACCTGGCAGATTTATCAAAATAATGGGTATATTAGCATCAGAGGATACATATAAATTACAGTTTCCATATCTATATCTCAGGGAATATCATGGAAAGAAGGGTGGAATGATTGTAAGAGTTAGATACCAGGCAGACTATTGTGAAATGATTATTATTAGAAAAGGCTGCATTAATAAGACTAGAAGTTTGGAAGTATTAGTGGACATTATAGTGTAGAAGTGAGAATATTTCATGGGTTCTCAATCCCAGAGAAATAACTACAATCAACTCATAACTGTTGGGAAGGTAATTAACCTCCTTCAGGGATAAGCCCTCTTATTGCTTTTCCAATGTAGAATGGTTAACCTTGAAATCATAGATGTACTAGCAACAAAAATAGAATTATTAGCTTATAATCAGGTATTTGTGCATACACTCATATGTAACAGTATTATTCAAAGAAAAAGAGGCTATCAAGTTGAAACTTTGGAAGAAGACATGGGGGGCACTGGAGGCAGGGGCCTTGGAGAGGATTACATGGAAACAAAGAAGCAGGAAATCAATGTAATTCTATTTCAAATAAAAATATGTTTTTAAAAAACCACAAAGCTATATCTATATGTGTGTGTGTGTGTGTATGTGTGTGTGTGTGTATAATGAAATGTAATAAAATATTTTATGAAGAACGTGGAGGAAACTAGAAGATTAAAACATTTCCTGAAGTCAGATTCAGAGCAAATATTACATTTTTCTTTCACTTGCAAAATGTATACCACATGAGAACCAAAAAAGGTCACTCAGAAAATTAAAGGAACCAGTAGGATGATAGAGAGAACACAAGGAAGACTAAAAGATCAGGGTGATTAATGTGAACCTGAAACAAAGACATTTGTATGCCTAATTGTCATAATGAATGATATTATTTCATAAAATTAAAAAAAATAGGCTAACCTGATCATTCTGTGGATAAGATCACTTACTTCAAAAGCAGAAAGAATTGAGTTCAGCGCTCTGACACTCATATAAAAGATTGATATTCACAGATAATTGCAGTCACATTGTCCAGGGGCAGAGAAAGACATATCCTAAAAGCTTCCTAGCCAGACCACATCATACAAACATGATGCTTCAGTTTCAGTAAGAAACACTGTCTATACTTTCCCAATGGATACATCTACAAAACCCTCCTTAACCTAGGGATCATGGAAACACTGTGGAAAAGAGGACATGAATATTGTAAAAAACAGAAGATCAGAAAGTTTTCCATGAGGCCGTGTAACCTAGTAATGTTAGAAGCAACACCAGAATGACTGCTTAATTGTGAGCAGAGCAAGGAAGACACCAATAAACAGGGTAAAATGGGCAGGGAAAAGCACATAATGGCCTCATTCCTACCAAAAACTATTAATTGAGAAATGCAAGTTAAAGAAATAGTGCTTGCCACTGAAGAGCACACTAATTGGCTATCCAATTCCAAATTGTCAGTCCTGAAAACACATAGGCAATTAACATTAAATAGTCTGAGAAATTATATTTAAAACTATATGTATATATAATATTAAGAAACATGCAGTAATAGTTAATAAATAATGATACAATTAAATATTAAAAATAGCATAGTAATATATACATATAGATATGAAGGCGTTTGGGAGTATGAAAGGGAAGGGAGAAATGATTAAGTTAATTTAAAGGCTCAAAAATACAATATAAAAATAAAGAAATATAGAATAATTGTTTTTAAATTTCCTAAGGCCTTGACTCTTTAATACAATTTCTCTTATTGTAGTGAACCCCAACCATAAAAATATTTTGATGCTGCTTCATAACTGCAATTTTGTTACTCTTATGAATCATAATGTAAATATTGGATATGCATGATATCTGACATGTGACCCCCAAACTGTTTGTAACCCACAGGTTGAGATCCATTGTTACAGAATGATGTGGTAAGATTTCTGGTGCCCTCCTCTTGCCTCTTTATGCATGCTTATGAGAAACATATTTGCACACACAGATACACATACAGTGTAACAAACACACAACTAAAGGTCTCTACAGGATACTTAGGTGAACTACTTTTTCACAGTTTCCAAAATGAGTAAGCAATAAATTTATCCCTTGTGAGGTAAATGTGTAAGCCAACTGTGCTACAATTATACAATAGAGTATACTTCAATGTTAGGAAAAAATAATCTAATGACTCATAAAAGACATATGAGGAAATTAACATCATGGCATTGAAAACAGTCTAAAAGATATAGTAGAGTATGATTTCATTTAAGTTTGACAGTATAATTAATTCAGTACTTTCAAGAATGTAGAATACAGGTAGAACAAATAATAAAGAAAGTATAAAGTAACTTTGTAGAGATGAAGTAATTTTGAAAAATATTGTAATATTAGGTATAAAATAGTATGCAGTTCCCAAATTCCATTAAACTATAAATTAATCATGTAAAATCCAAGTGAAAAGGGGGCTACAGAATTCTATTTTTATTACATGTGTTTCTATGTGCCCAAAATTTCTAGAAAATTTGATTAAATTATTAATATATCATAGAATGAAATACTAGAATTAATTTTCCTTCTATTTTAATGATTTTTGTTTTTTATCAATAGCATTTCTGTTTGTTATTTTGTTAATTGTCTCACTAATATTGCCTTTTCTGGAAGATACCATGCATCCAAGACTGGCCTTGGATTTCTGGGAATATTATTCTGTCTATACCTCTTGAGTGTTCAATTTACAGATGTTAGTCATCATTTTGGCACTTTCATTATTTCATAGTATTTTAGAAATACATGAATGTCATGAATTCCCATATTGAGTCTTCCTTTTCCTGTTACATGATTTTAGCTATTTCTCTAAGCCTCAGATTTTCTATGTGTGCCACAGGCTTCGTAGCATCTATCAAGAAGAACATCTGTATGAATCCTCAACACATTCCATTGGCCTCCTTTTTCAAACGTTTTCTTTAATTATTAAAGGGCAATAACCTATCGTAAATCATCCTTACATAATTTCTTCTTACACTATGTTTATTCCAACATTCTTTCTCCTTGCTTGGTCATCCTTCAATTTTTATTTTTTATTATCCCTTTGTATTACTTCAGATCTCATTTTAAAGTGTACAAAATAGCTTGAAGTTTCAAAATAAGCAGAGATGAGTTTCTTGGCATTTTCAAAAGAAATTATTTTGTTGAATTATTGGGTTAGAGACTGTGCCCAACCATAGCACCATGAGAGGTCCTAAAAAATCATGAATAAAATATGACTCTTGCCTTCAAGTAACTCACAGTTAGAAATGCATGTGAAGAAACCACACTGATATAGTCATCAACACCTCAGTGTGAATTCATTTTAGATACTTTTCTCAGACATATTGAAAAGTGACAGGTGGCCTAAGCATAAGACTTCTTGGAAATGGCTTGGGACAAGGTATTCCTTAAAGAGAGGAGGGGGATTAATGAAACTGGCATTTACCAGCACTAAATATTGACTCTCCTAACTTTAAACTAACATTATTTAAAAGCAAGGACTCTTCATTACAAAAAACAATTAGTAATTTAAGGGTTTTAACTTTTCATACCTAAGATGAATTTCAAATGTAAGCTATCTCAATTTTAAAGTTAAATGTGACTATATTTTAAGCTTTGTCTAGAATAATTTTATTACTGAATCATGCTTCCAAAGCTATTTTAATTAGTTTTTCTCATAAATGTGACTCCTCCCTTAGTGGCAATTATATAATATAAAGATAAAGTGACAATTTAAATAAACATATGCATTTTCAATTTTTAAGGTATATTTTTATAATGTTTATATTCTTTCATCCCATAAATAAGATATTCAATAAACTGTACATTTTATGTGAAAAATAGTTTTAAATTTTAAATAACTTTAAAACTAAACATGTTCTAGTGAGGGAACAAAACTCTTGAGTTTAAAAGCCTGTTCTGGAAAATTTTATCAGACATGATTTTGGGATTCTTAGCATTAAAAAATAAAAAGGATATTTCAAAACTGAAATCACCACTAAAATACAACTAGCTGCATATTTTTTTTTAACCAAGAAAACATTTATCATCATCTTTATGGTCATTGTGTTTTTATTGTTTCTTTGTCTATTAATTTTTTATTTATTTTACATACCTACTATAGCCTTCCCTTCCTCCTTTTCTCCTGTCCCCTCTCCCCACCTTCTTTCTACTCCCTACCCTCATTCACTCCTCCTCTATCTCCATTCAGAAAAGGGCATGACTCCCAGGGGAGTCAGTATAGCAAGGCACATCAAGTTGAGGCAGGACTAAGCTCTGCATCCAGGTTGAGCAAGGCAATTCAGCATGGGGGATGGGTTCCCAAAAGCCAACTCAAGCGTGAGGTACAAGTTCTGATCCCAATATTAGGAGCCCCACAAGCAAACCATGCTCCAGAACTGTTACACACATGCAGAAATCCTAGATATGTCCAATGCAGGCTCCATAACTGTCAGTCCAGAACCTGTGAATTCCCATGATCTCAGGTCAGCTGTCTCTGTAAGTCCCCTTGTCATGACCTTGACCCCTGTTTCCTACAATCCTTCCTCTTTCTCTTCAACTGGACTCCCAGTGATCACCCTAGTGTTTGTCTGTGGATCTCTGCATCTGCTTCCATCAGTTGCTGGGTGAAGTCTCTCTGATGACAATTAAGGTAGTAACCAATCAGATTATAGGAGAATTCCAGTTCCGGGAAATTTTCTCCAATTATTAGAAGTCTCAGATGGGGTCATCCTTGTGGATTCCTGGAAGATTCCCTGGCACAAGGTTTCTCCCTAACCACAAAATGGCCCCCAATCTTCCCTTATATTCTGCCTCTAACCTTTTCAAACCGAGGCCTCATGTTCCCACACCTCTACCCTCTTCCTCACAAGCTTACCAAGGAGATCTCGAATTTCTCTTAATATCAATGTACTCAATTTGCCAATAAAATACACAGGCTAACAGAATGAATACAAAAAGATCTATCCTTTAGCTGCATACAAGAAATACATCTTATCCTCAAAGATAGACATTATCTCAGAGTAAAGAATTGGGGAAAGTCTAATCAAATGGGCATGAGAAGCAAGGCAGTGCAGCTATTCTAATATCTAAGCTCATTCTCTATAAAGGGATACCTTGCTCAGTCTTGGTACAGGGAGGAAGGGCTTGGCCCTGCCTTAATTTCTTATGCTAGACTTTGATGAACCCCCAAGGAAGGCCTTGTCCTCTCTGAGGAGTGGATGGGGGATGTGAAGAGGGAAGAGGCAGACAGGAAGAGGAGAGGGAGGGAGAACAGGCATTAGAATGTAACATGAAAATACTTTTAAAAAAACAAAATAGACATCAAACTGAAATTAATCAAAAGAGATGAACAAGAATATTTCATATTCAGCAAAGCAAAAATCAATCAAGATGAAGTCTCAGTTCTAATCATCTATGTCCCAAATACAAGGGCATTTATATTTGTAAAAGAAATATTGCTAAAACTTAAACTAGGCACCAAACCACACACATTAATATTGGGGGGAATTCAACACCCTACTCTTACCAATTGACAGGTTTTCCAGAAAGAAACTTAAGAGAGAAACAAGGGAACTAACAGATGCTATGACTCAAATGGGCTTAATAGACATCTTCAGAACATTTCACTCAAATACAAAAGAATATACATTCTTTTTACCACCTTATGAAACATTTCTAAAACTCACCATATACTTTGTCACAGTGAAAATCTCAGATGCACTGAAGTTTATCAAAGAGAATGTGGGAAGTAGCCTTGAATGCATTGACACAGGAGACAATTTCCTGAATATAACACCAGTAGAGAAGACACTGAGATTGACAATTAATAAATGGGACCTCCTTTAATTGAAAAGCTTCTGTAAGGCAAATGACACTGTCAATAAGACAGAACAGCAGCCTAAAGAACAGACACAGATCTTCAATAACCACTCATCTGACAGAGGGCTGATCTACAAAATATATCAAGAACTCAAGTAACTAGACATCAAAATACCCAATAATACTATTGAAAATGTGTTACAGACTTAGCACTTACCAGAATAGCAAATAGATGAGATAAATTTAGAGAAGTTTTTAATATCCTTAGCTATCAGAGAAATGAAAATCAAAATGACTCTGAGATGCCACCTTATACCTATCAAAATGGCTAAAATCAAAAACACTAATGACAGCCTATGTTGAAAAGGATGTAGAGTAAAGTGAACACTCTTCCACTGCTGGTCGGAAAGCAAATTTGTACAGTCACATTGGAAATCAGTATGGCAGTTTCTCAAATAATTGGAACTCAATCAACTTTGAAACCCAGCCAAACCAATCTTGGGAATATACCCAAAGGATGCTTAATCATACCACGGGGGCACATGCTCATCTATGTTCATAGCAGTGTTATTCATAATAACCCAAACCTGGAAACAACCTAGATGCCCTTCAACCAAAGAATGGAAAAGGAGTATGTGGAACATTTAGAAAATTGTGTATTACTCAGTGGGTATTGAACAATGATATTATAAAATTTGAAGGCTTATAGATGGAACTAGAAAAAATCATCTTGATTGAATTAACACAGACCCAGAAAAACAAGCATGATATGTTCTCACTCATAAGCACATAATAGCTGTAAATTAAAGTTTAGCCAGGCTGCAATCCATATCCCCAGAGAAATCAGGTAACAAGGAGGACCTCAAGAGGGACACATGGATTTCCCTGGAAAAGGGAAATAAAAGTAATTTATTTGTTGCTATTTCTTAAATACTTAGTGTTTTAGCTAATGGCTCTGTCTTTTGTTATAAGAATTACTTATTTCAGTAAAGAGCCTTTTTGAAAGAATTGTAAAATGAAAGTGAATTAGACAAGCACTATTCTTATAATGACATGGGACGATTGTAAATTTATTAAACTTCACAGATTAAGATTTCCAGAAAAATATTAAACACCTACTGGTAACTTAAAATAGGATGTACTTTGAGAATAACACACACAATTTAGAACTAAAGTTAGATTTACTATAATAAACTACAAAAATGACTTTATGAATGGAAATTATAAATATCACATGAAGAGAAATGCAACTGTGTCCTAAATGCCTCCATAGAATATTAGTAACATCACTCCTAATTCCAGAAAATTTTTCTTATATTAGTTACACTTATTTGCAATTCCATGGCTGTAGCTTGTTAAAAGTTCAAAGTGTGTATGTTGTATCTTGTAAAGCAAGTTTCTAAAATATTTGCATTGGCTGTAGAGTTTTTTTTATGTTTTGCTTTGGTTTGTTGTTTTAGAGATAAATGAAATTTTTAGTAATAATAATTAGTAAGCAGATACATAAACCTTAAAGAAAGATGATGTTGACTTAAATAATTCTAACAATAAGTAATTGAACCTTTGAGGAGATACCCAGAAACCATTTCGTAAAGGCTCAATTTCTAGAGTAACAAAATGGTATTTAAGAGTGATGAATGACAGCACCCCTTCATGATAAAAGTCTTGGCAAGAGAGCATAGATACATGGAACATACCTAGACATAAAAAAAGCAATATGCAGCAAGCCAGCAGTCAACAACAAAGTAAATGTAGAGAAACTCAATGAGATTCCACTGAATTCAGGAACAAGCAATGTTTTCTACTCTCTCCACATCTATTCAATATAGTACTTGTAGATCTCATTAGAAAAATATAAGACAACACAAGGAGATCAAGGGGATACAAATCAGAAAAAAAAAGAAGTCAAATATTTACTATTTGCTGATGATATGAAAGTATACATAAGTGACCCCAAAAACTTTACCAGGGAACTCCTACAACACATAAACACCTTTAGTAATGTGGCAGAATACAAGATTAACAATAGCCAGGCATAACATTAAATATCTTGGGATAACTCTAACTAAACAACTGAAAGACCTGTGTGGCAAGAACATTAAGTCTTTGAAGAAAGAAAGGGAAGACGATAGCAGAAAATGGAAAAATCACCCATGATCTTGGGTGAGTAGAATTAACATAGTAAAAATGACAATCTTAACAAAAGAAATTGTCAATTTCATTGCAATGCTTATCAAAATACCAGGACATTTCCTCACAGACCTCAAAAGAACAATATTCAACTTCATATGGAAAAATAAACGATGTAGGATAACCAATACAATCCTGTGCAGTAAAGAAACTTCTGGAGGCATCACTATCCCTGACTTTAAACTCTACTATAGAGCTGCAGTAATGGAAACAACATTGGATTGGCAAAAAAAACAGACAGTAGGACCAATAGAATTAAATCAAAGACCCAAATATCAATCCACACACCTATGAACACCTAATTTTGGACAAAGAAGCATAATATATAAAATGAAAAAAAGAAAGCATATTCAAAAAATGGTGCTGGTATAACTGGATATCAACTTGTAGAAGAATGTAAATTGATTCATATCGATTGCCATGCACAAAACTCAAGTCCAAATGGATTAAAGACCTTAACAAAAAAACAAACACACTGAACCTTGTAAAAGAGAAAGTGGGAAGTAGCCTAGAATGCATTGGTACAGGAGTCCACTTTTTAAGTATAATCCCAGTTGCTTAGTCACTGAGAGAAAGAAATACTAAATGGGACTTCCTGAAACTTAGAAGCTACTATAAAGCAATGGACATGGTTAACAAAACAAAATGGTAGCCTACAGAATGGGAAAAGATCTTCACCAACCCCACATTGGACAGTGGACTGATACCCAAACTAATCAAAAAACTCAAGAAAGTTGACCTCAGAAGAACAAATAATCCAATAGAAAATGAGATACAGACCTAAACAGAAATCTCAACTGACAAATCTCATATGGCTGAAAGACACTTAAGAAAATGCTCAACATCTTTAGCCATCAGAGAAATGCAAATCAAAACAACTCTAAGATCCCATCATTCACCCACAAGATAGCCAAGATCAAAAACACTGATGACAGCTTATGCAGGAGAGGGTGGTGGGTAAAGGGAATATTCCTTCATTGCTGGTGGAAATGAAAACTTATACATCGGATTTGGAAATTATTATGGCAATTTCTCAGAAAATGAGAAAACAAACTACCTCAACACCCAGCAATACCACTTTTTGGAATGTACCCAAAGAATATTCAGTCATAGCACAAGGACATGTATGCAACTATAATTTATAGCTATATCATTCATAGTAGCCAGAACCTGGAAATAACCTAGATGTCCCTCAACAGAAGAATGGATAAAGAAGATGTGGCACATTTGCACAATGGAGTACTACTCAGCAATAAAAATAATAATACCTTGAAATTTGCGGGCAAGTGGACAGATCTAAAAAAAAAAACTTATTGAGTAAGGTAACACAGACCCAGAAAGACAAATGTAGTATTTACTCACTCATAAGTGACTTTAGACCTAGAGCAAAGAGAAACCAACCTACAATTCACAATCCCAGAGAATCTAGACAACAAAGATGACCTTAATACATGGAACTACATAGGAATGAGAAAAAGACACGATTTTCTGAGTAAGTTTGGAGCATTAGTATGTAGAAGTGGAAAAGGGAGGAAGGGGGAGAGTAGAAGAAAATTGATAGCTCAATAAAAACAATAAATAAGAACGATGAATAAGCTGACAAAGTATATGCCACCTATATTTCTATCAAAAAGATTATTAAACATTATTTTACACATGTTGAGCTTAAATTCTTTAATTTTGTGTGACTTTTTTGACTCATTTTGGTAGATATTTAAGAGAATGAATGCTGGATTACACTTTAAAAATTTACCTTCTTAAACTGCAGCTCTCCCACCATAGTACACACCACCTTCTTTTAGTACAAGACCTTTTATTTGAGTCTTCATTTTAGATATTATTGTCTATTTTAAAACAGACATTCTTACAGGTAATGTTATTTCATTATTGTAAGTTATAATTTTATAGTTATATGTTTTGTTGTTTGTATTTTAATGCATAAATTTATGATCTTTAAAGTATCTTATAATTATCAAAAATTTTGTTTCATTGCATTGTGTAAGTTTTTGTGTCTCATGTCATTGCTGAGATCTTTTTGCCTTTATTGGTTAATATCTTCCACCAGAAATTTATGAGTCAAAGCTTAATTAGGAAAACAATAGTAATACAGAGTGAGTATTTAAGAGACATACAAAGTTATGAGACAAAATTAATTCATAGATTTATTCTCTTCAGTGAGATGTATCTAAAATCCAAAGAATCAGATTTTAGGATAGCTGAAAGCTCAAGGCCAGCATGGATTACAAAATTCTTTCCTGTCTCAAAAACAATAACTTGGATTTGAAAACATATACAAAAGTCAGCTTAAAATAATTCCAAATATAAATATCCCTCTGTAAATACAAATATTTAGGTAAAAACTATATAACATTGGTTTTTCCAATGGTGGGGGGGTACAACATCTAAAGAATATACAACAAAACTAGAAATTTCAGTGACTACATCAAACATAAAATTTTCCCCGTGAAAACTACAACAGATAAATCATATACCTAATATCAAATGAAAAATTGTAAAATTTCTAGGACACTGAGTTAAAATGTAAGTAATATCTATCCTACAACTCTCATTTCTTTTAATATTAGATTGGTATTTTTGGCAGCCTTGTTTTTAATTATTAGTCAATATCATATACAATAAAGAATTCATTCAGTAATCATTATATAACAGTAATGTGTTATAAATTTTATTTTATACTAATCATGACATAGAAACTTATAATCTAAATAATACAGAATAAATGCTTCGCTCTACTAGACTAATTAAAAGCATTCTAAAATTCATTTTTTTCTGATGTCATTTTTGTTTATGTTATTTTTTATTACTTTATAAATAATACCATTCAAAATTTAGACTTCCTCCCTTCCTCTAACTTCCCTCCTGCTCCCCCATTCACCCTCACCACTCCCCCTACAGTCCTAAGAGTGAGCAGGTTACCCTGCCCTGTGGGAAATCCAAGTCCCTTCCCCCTCCATCCAGCTTAGGAAGGTATGCATCAAAATAGACTAGGATCCCAAAAAGCCAGTACATGCAGTAGAGACAAATCCCAGTGCCACTATCATTGGCTTCTCAATCTGCCCCAATTATCAGCCACATTCAGATGGTCCAGTTTGATCCCATGCTCGTTCAGTCCCAGTCCAGCTGGTTTTGGTGCGCTCCCCTTAGATCAGACACACTGTCTCAGTGGGTGAACCAATCCCTCCCAGTCCTGAATTCCTTGCTCATATTCTGCCTCCTTGGTCCTAACTGGGGACCTGACAAAGGTTCTATGGTGATATTCAAGACAGCCATCAGTCTGAATAAGTCTGAACAAGGATAGTTCAGGAACCCTCTCCTCCAATGCCCATGGTCCTAACTGGGGACATTTCCGTGGACACCTAGGAACCCCTCTAGAGCCAAGCCTTTTGTCAACCCCCTTAAGATAGCTTCTTCCCTGCTCCCATATCAGTCCTTCCTCCATCTCAACTATCCCAATTCCCTAAGCTCTCCCAAACCCTCCCCTTCTCCCAACCCCACCCCACCACCATGCTCCCAACTTTTGCATCACAATCTTCTCTGCTTCCAATTTCCAGGAGGATCTATATATGTTTTTCTTTGGGTTCACCTTATTACTTAGCTTCTCTAGGATAGTGAACTATAGGGGAGGCGGGCCTTGGACTTCCCACAGGGCAGGATACCATGCCCTCTTTAAGGAAGCAGGGGGAGGAAGAAGGGTTGGGGAGAGTGGGGGGGGAGACTGGGAGAAGGCCAGGAAATGTAAACTTTTTTAATGAAAAAAAATAAAAGAATATGAAAAAAAAAAGAAAGCCAGCAGCCATGAACACAGCCCACTGGATGGCCAGAAAAGCTTAGAAAATTGGTGGGGGCCTGCACTCGGTTCCCTGGGACCATCCAGCCCATGGCTACTCACTCAACCCTCTGGATCTGCTCAGAATACGAGCAGAGCATCTTGCCGGCATCCAAGGACCTAGCAGACAAAAAGGCAGGTTTGGGAGGCAGGGTGGGATGGAACAAAGAAGCCCCAGTGGCAGGACATTCCCCACTGACCTTTTCTGAAGTCTTAATAGCAATCATTGTTTATTGCTCAAATTTTTCTTGAAGAGAGAAAGTGAGACAATAATTATAGTTAGCTGATACTAGCTAACACACATACTGACTCTGTTTAAGCATTTATGGTCTAGTAATGATGTATCCATAAATAGTCCTAGCCAGAGACTCATCATAGTGGGTGTACATGAACCTGCCAGTCTCAAGTCACCTCAAGTAACATGCAGGTATGGGTTGTAAGACTATATCTTCCCTTTCTAGCATAGCCTTCATAGTGTTTCTCTTCTTTCACAAGTGTCACACCTGCTGTGGAGCCTGATGTTGCTCCTTTATTAACCATAGCCTTTATTACTTTATAATTTAAGACTTTTCTCTTGGTAAATTTCATACATATCCCAAAATATGTTGGCTGCATTTTAGGATGTATAACTATCAAATTTGTATTTTATGGTGAAATTGATTGGGATTTTCTAGAGTTCTTTGGTTTAAATCACATAGAAGAAATCTTTGCAGAAACACGTTTTGACTTCCAAACTGAAGAAAATCCTGTTGTATTATCTGTGGAAGACAAAAGACATCAGTTCAGTGCTAATCAGAGGAGTCTGACATAAACAAGGTAACAGACAGAAAAAACATAATAATAAATTATCCTTTTAGATATTGAATTTCAGTTGTTTCTTCAGGTTACAAAACTATCTTCCTCCATTTTTGAAATAATCTGTTATCATCAGTCAAGATAATAGAACCAAATAATTCCAATGCAGAGAAAATAGGTTCCCAAATGAAAAAAAGATAATATAACACATTTTATATTATTTTCTAATTTATAAAAATCAATTCTAGCTTTATTACACAAAACAATCCAAGTAGAAAGAAGGTAAATGAAAATTAAGCTAAAATACAGTAACTGCAGGATCAATTAAACAGGGCAGATTTTAAGCACTGTGGAGGAAATTTTCAAAGAAGTGATAATTCAGTAGTAATCTGTTTAGATATATAACCTATACTATGCTTAGCACCTTGCAAAACAAGTTGTATTAGGTTGCTACTACAGGAAGTAAATAAAGTGGCTACATAAAAAATTCTAAGTAGCTATGATGGGAAGTGCAGAACATTTGAGAAACAGGAGTAAATACTATATTAACATCATGCCAACACAATTACTGTCCCCATTAAGAGGCTAATAGAAGAAAAGTTATTCATTTTCTCTTCTTTCCACAAAAGTCCCGTAATCTTTAATTCTTTCCCTTTCCTTTGTATTTTTCCCTTCTCTTCTTCCTGTTAACACACAAACACATTCATGTACAAATATACATGTACATGAAGAAAGTTGTCTTACACTAAGGAAATACTAAAGAGAAAAAGGGATATACAACGTTACACACCCACTATAATCTTACCTGCTGTAATATGGTATTGTCTGATAGTAGTACATTATGCTGAGTACTTGTGGAAATATGAGTGAAATTTTGAAACTGTTATTTTCAATTTATAAAAAAAATCACATTAGCAAATGAACAGAGTCTTCATTCTTAGAGGGATATCAACAATAGAAAGACTTGATGGAGATAAACTATTGTTTGAGGAATAATAATCACAAAAACATAAGTAAACAAATAATATACTAATACATATCCTGGTATAGGAAGGAAAGAGGATATTTCCCTTTTGACAAAAAAAAATTGTGAAACAATGGATTGAGATGATTAACTGTAAGAGAGGAGATGCAGTTCTTTTAGCAAACACTTAAGTTATGAGACAGAAATGGTAAAAATGAGGGAGAGATATGATCAGTCTTAAATATGTTTACTGCACTAAGGAAAGTAGGTTATTTTTTAATTAGACTCATGATTACTTTTGGACATTGCATGAATTAATTGTGATAAAATGTTTATTGCAGACCACTTAGATATCACTTTAAGGAAAGCTTCCTAGCCTCAAGCACTGTATTTACTTGTCAATCTGTAGTTATTGGACTCATCAAGTTATTTTTCTTGGAGCAGTGAACCAAAGGAGCAAAGTGATTGTACAAGAGCTTAAAGAACAGGATAGTCCATTGATATCTCCTAGTAGGATGGGAGTTATTATAAGTAGGAACTGTGAAGGCAATTTTTTCTCTATCCTTTTCTTGTAAAGGTATACTGAAGAAACAATCTTTCAAATCAATAACTATAAGAGGCCATCTTTTTGATAACAGAGAAGGCAGAGGAATTCCAGATTGTAGAGGTCCCTAGGTTGACTTACCTTGTTGACAGCTCTTAGATTTGTCACCATTCTCCATTTAGTAGATTTCTTTTTAATAACAAATACAGGAGAATTCCAAGGGCTGGTTGATTCTTCAATATGGTGAGCATATAATTGCTCTTGTACCAGTTGTTCTAAAGCCTGAAGCTTTTCTTCAGTTAAAGGCCATTGCTTAACCCATATTGGTTTCTCAATTAACCATTTTAAATTTAGGTAGGTTGGTACCTCTAAAGATCTGCTAATTGCTTTGAGTTCTTGTAAAACCTGAATTGCTGGTGACCATTATGTATACTAATTTATAATATCCTTTCTAGAATTATGAGTTCCTGGGACTGCAGGAATATTAATCTGGGTATTCCATGGCTGTAGCAGGTCACCATCCCATAAATTTACTGCAATATTAGCAACATATTGCCTTAGCTTTTTTCTCTGACCTTCTAGTCCTATGAAGTCAACCCACATCATGCTTTGTTTAACTTGAGATTTGATCCCAATTCCTAGTCATAGAACAACTGGCTGTTGTAGAGGCCAATTTGGATGCCAAAATTCTGGAGTAATGATACATCCATACCAGTGTCTATCAAACCAACAATTACAATGACATTTATATGCACTCTAAGATTTGGTCTTTGATCATTTATAGAAGTCTTTCAGAATATACGTTTTCTATTTCCTATTGTAATTTTTGATTTATCCTCCATGCTTATTCCATCATCCAAAACAGTATGGTCTTTTACAGAAGGCTATGGATATTTTTAATTTTCCTTGTGAGACATGTCCTTACAGAGCCTGGAAATGACTTGGTCACTTTTGGCTTGGGGTCCTGTGAGAGGCCCCTCAAGGAGTTTACTCATGGTATCAGATTGACTTGTATGTCTTTTGTTGATCTGCATTCATTGGTCCAATGTTGGCCTTTGCCTCATTTTCTACATATGCCTGAAGGCTGAGTCCTCCTATTCTTGTCATTCTCATTGGAGACATTATTCCTAGGAATTTCTTGTTTACAGTCCCTTCTCAGATGTCCTATTCTACCACAATTAAAACATTTGGCATTTTGATGTCTTCTCATTCCTTTGGAAATTACATCTCCTACCCAAGATTCAGTATTATAGTAAAATGTCTCAATGTTCATTGTATGCAGAATTCACTCATCTATAGTTGTTGATCTAACCTTTAAATGCCCAAGTATCTTTTTGCATTCTAAGTTGGTATTTTCAAAAGCCAGAGATTCAAAAAGTACTCATTGGGGTCTGTTAGTCCTATTTGTACACCCTTAGTTAATCTTTGTAAAATTCACTAAAAGGGTTCTCTTTGGCCCTGTTTAACCCTGGTATTTTATTCAATTCATTTTCTTGTCCTTGAATCCTGTCCCAAGCATTTAAGGATGCTTTGTGACATAAGGACAAGATTTATTCATCGTAAAGAGCTTGAACCTGTGGGTCAGCATAAGTGCCCTCACCAAGAATCCTTTTGCTTTTCCCTGTTCTTCTAAAATTTTAGCCTCTTTCTTGAAGTATCATCTAAACCTCAACTGGGGCCCATCAGCTAGGACTGCTGAAATTAACTGAAGCCAGTTATATGGTATTGCCTTAATGCTAGAAGCCCATGTCTTTATCATCTTCCTAACAAACCATAAGATACAATAGCTTGCTTAATTTCCTTTAGATCTTTGATTCATATAGGTATCTTTCTACCTTCTTGGGATCCTTTTGGGCCTTTACATCTTGTTGCTTTGGAAGAGTAGATTACATGTTAGGAAGCTAAAATCCTGGGTAAGTCACCTCTGACAGTTGCTAGTGATGCTGAATCCTGTCCTTGTGCCTTCTTTCCCTGCTCATCAACTCCAATAATTTCCTCAATCATTTCTAATCATTTTACTATTCTCTTTTGTAAAGCCTAAATCTCTTGGCCCCTATATATTTCTAGTAATTTCATTAAGGCACATAGCCTCTGGTCCTCATTCTGCACATGTGATTCAAATGTCTAAAGTTTCTCCTTTAAAGATAACACCTCATCCTTGAACATTATTTGGATAGCATGCAGATTGCCATCCTGGAGAGATACTCTACCTGCTAACCTATCATAACTTTTTAACAAATTTTGATTATCAATTTTAAAAGTATGTATTATTTCAGATAATTTCTCAGTACCCTTAGGCATGGATTCAATTTTGTCTGTCAAATTAATGTTACCCTTTGCAACAGTATTAATTTTTTCAGGTAACTTTTGATTTTTAATGGTATTAATCCTGTCAAATAGCTATTCATTATTAGTTTGTAAAGACTTTATTATTTCTAAATGTGCCACATCCTTTCTTAAGGATATAATATGAAGGAAAAACTGAGTCCCAATATCCAATATTTTTACTAGCAACAAAGCAACTGGTGGCAACATTAACTATCCTGAGCTGCTTGTACTGGTTAAATACTGAGAAATATACTTTGTTAGACAAATTAAAAGTATTTAAAACAATTCCATACACAGAGAAAGAAGCCCAGAACTCACAGGCAAGGGGCACAAATGAGAAGATGCACATATCACCATGTGGCAGGGAACTGTACCATGGAACCATGCTGGGAAATAAGAATTGAGAATAAAAGAGGGTTATTTATTGTAGACTCACAAATCAGAATCCTCTGCTGGAACAGAGAACAGCAACTGAATCCCATAGCCAGAAAAGAGGCCAGATGTGTGTTTTACATTGGCATAAATAGTATAAGAAGCCATACCCAAGTGGGCAGGTAACTTAAAGGCTATTAGCAGTAGGAATTCTTACAACAACTGTTGCTCCAGAGAAAACGAAAATAGCATGTTGATCTTTTATCCTTCAGATTTGTGAGACAATGACTATGATGTTTAAGCATTCACTGTGGTATTTTGTTATGGAAACTAGCAAGCTAACATATCATAAATGTAGAATAAACACAGGTAATGTTTATATTCAACTTATTAAATTTCCATTTAGGATGAAAACTTGGTACTTAAGAACATTTGAAGAATTTGGGACTATTAATTCACACTTAAAATAATTTTTGAGGTAATATTTATACATGTAAATTAAAACAACTAATCATCTATAGTATGGTAAAATCATATTGTTTTCTGCTATCACATAGAAATTCATATATGTAGCACATAAAAATGTAAAATTATATTTTAATTCAGACTATATAATAGTATTTAGTGTGTCAATAGGACTACATTTTCTAGATAATTAATTGATACTTGGAGTGCCTTCTTAAACATTGTTCCAATATGTTAATAAAGGAAAATATTCTCCTATTTTTTGTTTTCCTACTTTAAAAATTATCTCTACCAACTTTTACCAATATCTCAACACCTTCATGATCTCTGAAAAATCATTATTTGATTTTGGAAATTTTTTCAACTAATTGGAATATTTTAAAATCTCAATTTATATACTTTATTCTAACTAAGCTTATATGTTCCTTCTACTCAAGGTGTTTTGTAGAAACTCACCAATATCCTCATTGTTAATTAAATGGAATCATTTTTCTTTAACATTTATTCCCATAAGACTTCACTAACTAAGCCAATATTGCCAAACTTTATTCTATGTTTTTTTTTATTTGATTGTGTAGAATTTTAGTACATAGTCAAGTTAGAAATTAAATACAAAATT
Organism: Ondatra zibethicus; assembly: GCA_004026605.1. Lineage (NCBI taxonomy): Eukaryota > Metazoa > Chordata > Mammalia > Rodentia > Cricetidae > Ondatra > Ondatra zibethicus. The sequence continues at coordinate 41,150 of PVIU01011701.1, read as the reverse complement.
CTTCTGCTTCAGCTTTTCACATGCTGAAGTTAGGATTCTCTCCCAGTATGCCTTGTTCAGAGTCCTCAATCTTATTTCTTGGACATTCTAAGCCATTTTCCATTACAGAATTTTTTTGTAGCTTATATTCTCCTTGCTTGAATTACTGCTTGACCAAAGCTGTGTAAGGATTTCTCATTCTTATTCTAATATTGGATTATAAATATATCTTTAAACAATCCTGTTAAATAACAGTAATTTTTCTGCAAATAAGTTTTCTATTGAAAACCATCAGTTATATTTCTAATTTTCCCTTGCTACTTTAGAGAGTCTTTTTAGATATTTGTGATTCAATGATGTTTCAAGGTTTTTCAGAATATATTTATACTTTTTCTTCTATCGGCATAATATTAGTTAAGTGTACTTACCATGGTATTAATGTGTATTAGAACATAAAAATTAAAGGAAATACAGAGAACCAATATCATTACTAATTTCCATGGCATGTATATGTCTATATACAGTATAACAATAAAAATAAACTATTTCTAGTAAATTGTTTAGAAAGGATTTTCAAACATTTTCAACAGGCATCACTGAAAGATGCCACTGCTGAAAGAAGAGAGTATTTTAAGACTGTAATAGATACCTTATGTTTATTAGTACCTGTTTCTCAAACTTTCATGCCATTAACTATGCTGTTATATTTGTTTTTTGTATCTAAATTTAATTTTTACCAAGATAACAAGAAAATAAATATAGTGCTTAGATCAAGGCATATATGAAAAAGCATATGTATTTTTATATATACATACTCAGCCCTGAATTACTGAGCATCTGATTATAAACATACACTGAGTTGTTGCTGTAATTCACAACAAACTTAGTGTGTTCCTATGTGGTAGTTAGGTTACCCAAAAATCAAATTATGAGGCAATATTTATTTTGTTTTTGTATATTACCAAGAAATGGCCAATTGATATTAAAAATTAAGTAATATATTCTGAATATAAGAGAATCTGTAATATAAGAGAAATTATAGTTTTGAAACAAGAGTTATTCTCAACCTGAGCTGAACAAGGGAGAAAACAACAGATGTTAAAAAAAAATGGAAAGGGAAAAGAACAGAGCCCTCAACTATGTACAAGGAAAACTAGCCAATTAATAAATGTTTAGAACACTAGAAATACTCTTTTGCAAATAATTAACCTTGACGAAATATATACATGTAACTGTATGAAGATTGAGCAAATTGTGTTTATGTATTTAGGAAAGTGTGTGTGTGTGTGTGTGTGTGTGTGTGTGTGTGTGTGTGCATATAACAACAACAAATAAAAAATGAGGGCATAAATTTGAAAGAGAGCAGAGAGGGGTTTATAAAACACTTTGGATGGAGAAAAGAGAAAATGAAATTGTATTATAATCTTAAAAATAAGATATAACATTCAAAAATATAAATCAATGTATTAAACTTAATCATTGTTAATTTAATTGGCTTATGTATCTGCCTTTAACTCCACATTAAAACTCATAGAGAGCCATGGACTCCTAGTGCTGGAGAGACTGTGTAGATAGTGTGGTTGTGGTGCTGTATGTGGACACATGCAAGCTTGATTTGCCTTCAGGGGACTGATAATAAACCTAGTAGATCATCAAAGTGAGATCACAAGTGTTAATGTACACTAGACATGAAAATAAAGACCAGTTTAGCAGTAGATATTGGTTTATTCTGTAGCCTGTATTTTCTATTCTCCCTCTACCTTCCCCCTCCCCTTTTTGTACATTTAGTTTTTATTTACTTTACCTAGTATGGCTTTTTTAGTTGCTTCTCAAGTCAGAAAACCTCAGGAAGGTTTCCCTGTATATTTGCACCAGATAAGTGTTTGATGCTATGAAAAGATTTCCATATCATCACAACTAGTTTGTGTAGATTTTTGCATAAATTATCATAAATTTCCCTCACAGCCAACTGTGTTTCAGTATACAAGTTGCCATAACAGTATAAAATGTGCTTTAAAGGCCATTTGTTTCATTTTCAGAGATAACATAAAGATCTTTACATGAGGTAAATCTACAACATAGTTCATTTTTAAATTTTGTTGAGTCCTGTAAAAAAAAAGCTGTGATAGAATACCATGCTGTGTTGAAATGTTAACTTGTTTTCAGACATTATTTTCTTTGAAAATAATATGGAAGCTTCTGAAATGTAATTTGGTGCATATGTACTGCTGAATAATGTCCAATGAAGGGGTTTGAATAGATGTACAAATCAAGTAATGGTTTGAACACCTTCAATAATATGCATAATCTGTTGAATTGTTTTAGAATCTTTTTATCTTTGGTGTGGGCAGCCATGAACAATCTATTTTGAGCCACTTTAGGGAGAAAAGTTTATATTTTTAAAACTTGCATAAAAGTTATGCAAGTGGTTTTTACGAATTGGAATAATACCTCAGTTTTGAGGTTACGCACACTAAATTAAATATGTCACAAATTAATTTGTACAAAAGGAACTCTTTATAAGGTGGCTAATTTTAGGAAATCTTGTTTCTTCCCCTTTGAGCACAAGTGTTGCATGAACAACAGTTTGCTATAAGAAACATACCAGGTGAACCACCATTAACATCTATATCTACTTTGTGTTTAAAAATCAACTTGTAATTCTGAAACACTGTAGAATGGATAAAAATATTTTGTGATCATAACTCTTTGTTGAACTAGAGTATTTTTGCAGCATTCCTTGTCATCAAAAACATGATTAATGTTTAAAACTAGAAGCAGGAGAAAACTAGCTTGTAAAATGTATCCAAGTAGAGTAGAGGGTAGACTGTCTTGGGAAAAATAAACATTAGAACTTAAAAAAAACTCACAGAGAGCTAATAGGAAGTTGAGTATGTATGTGAGGTTGCACAAATATGTGTGCCCAGGTATTAGCATTGACTTGTCCAGTTGTCTCATTGCCTTAGTATTTCCCTTTTTAAAGCAATGTGTTTAATTTAAATATGTGAGGAATTGCAAACCATTTTAACTCTCGTAAATAATTTATTAATTTCATTGTAACCACCAAGAAATTAGCATTATTTTCTAACATCCTTATATTAGTATACCAAAATGGGACAGTATATTCAAAGTTGTCATCTGAAATATTATTAAAAGAAAGATTTTCTTAAATAATATCAACTTTATATTTTGGAAAATATAGTTTATGTATTTTCTTCTAATTTTCTGGACCTTTATAAATTTTTTCTTTGGAACTCTTTTTATATTTATTTATTTTTTTTAAAAAAAAACAACAAACTATCTTTTTTCATTATAAAATTGCAACTCCCTCCCTTCCTTCCATTCCCACACACACCCTCCCATTCCACCTGCATTCAATCCCTACAGAGGGTAAGGCACATTGTTTGTGAAAGGTCAAAGGCCATCCCTACTATACCTAGGTTGAGCAAGGTATCCATCTAAAGAGAATAGGTTCCCCAAAAGACAGTACATGAGCTAGGGATAAATCCTGGTGCTACTGCCAGTGGTTTCCTCAGTTTATCCCAGCCATGCAACTGTCAATTACATTCAGAGGGACTAGTTTGATATTGTGCTTGTTCCTTCCCAGTCCAGCTGCAGTTGCTGAGCTCCTATTAGCTCAGGTAGAGTAAGGGAGAATGGGAGGGTGAGGAGAACATGAAGGAATGGGATAATCATGATGCAGAGTAAATTTTTATCATATCCATTCCAATTTCCCTTCCAGCTCCTTTGTCTCCCATACCACATCTCTCTCCTAATATTATGTCCTCTGTTTTTTTTAATATGCTGAAAATTAGGAAGCCAAAACTATATTCACATCTTAGTAATTTCCCTGTATAGAAAAGATACATGAAAATACAATATAAATCTTAAATATATTTATTTATGTGATATATTTTCTTCATTCTCCTTTTATTTATAAATATTATTCCTCCAGCTTTTCTAGATACAATGAGGGACAAGCTCATTTCAGAGCCAATACTAACTATATACCTTTGGACTAAATGTGAGAAAATCAAAAGTATCTTATTTGGTATTTATAAATATTAAAATTAATATGACACCTCATTCATATTCATCTTGGGAATGAAATAGGAAAAACTGTTTCAGTAGAAATAATGTTTTAGGATAGCACTTTTGTTACTTCTTTCCTTCTAAATGAAAGAATTAAAACTACCACAAAAGGAATCAGTCTCCTCCACAACAATTAAAAATAGGAATGTAATAACTGGGTGGTGGTGGCTCATGCCCTTAATCCCAGCACTTGAGAAGAAGAGGCAGCCAGACGTCTATGAGTTGAGGTCAGACTGGTCAACAAGAGTTAGTTCCAGCATAGCTAAGGCTGTTATATTGTAAAATCTTGCATCAAAAAAACAAACAAAAAGGAATATAAAATGAACAAAGAAAATGAACCATGTTAAAAAGACTAAGTAGTTCATCTTTTTGGATTTTTGTTAAAAATTAGAATATTGCTTTTAATCATTAATAAATCATTATTCATATTTATTATTATTTTGCCTCATATACTTCAAAATGCTAAAGTACATGATTTCAAAAACATTTGACTCAGCCTATCCTCCTGCATTCTCAGGGGAACTCTGAAACAAAGCTTGCTCTATTATTGAGGGGACTTAAAAGGTGAGTGAACCGCCACATGGAAGAATTACCCACTCTCTACTCCCTCCACAGTGGGACATAACCCAAGCCCCCTATCCTGACTCCTTTGGATTTTCTAGCCACCCAGCTGGGAGTTTCCTGAGGCTAGGACTCCCCCAAACCCAAACCCATCCAGCGGCCATCCAAACTTCTAGCCACACTCCACCCCAGCAAACCTGCCTATCCTCCTGAAACCTCAGGAGAACTCTGAAATGTAGCTTGCTTCAATACTGAAGGGACTTAAGAGGGACCAAGAGCTTGTTACAACACTTGGAGAATTAAGAGAGTGCACCAAGAGAGCAAAACAGGAGAGAAGACCAAGAGAGCAGGCTTATAGATACCTCAGAGGCTTTCTGAGACAGACATTGACAGTACAGAGAAGACCAAGAAAAACTCTGAAACACACAGACAGCCACTGCAAGGATTGGACAAAGACACAAAGACACACTGCAGGGCTCATTTGAAGGAAGAGATGGGTTGGCGCCAATGCAAGAATTCCTCAACAACCTAAAAGGTAACATGAAACACCAGAACCCAGCAGTCACACAACAGGAAGACTTGATCATTCTAGACCAGAAGTAGAAGAAAATGACTTTAAATGTAACTTTATGAAAATGATGGAGACCTTTAAAGAGAAACTCCCCTAAAGAACTAAAGGAGAAGACAAATAAAAAATTGGAAGAAAGTAATTAATCACTGAAAGAAACCCAAAAATTTCAAGAAAAAAAATCTAACAGGGGAAGGAAACAGTTCAAGACTTGAAGATTGAAATGGAGATAATAAAGAAAACAAAAACTGAGGAAATTCTGGATATAAAAAATATGGATAAATGAACAGGAACTCCAGAGACAAGTATAACCAACAGAATGCAAGAGATGGAAGAAAGAATCTCAGATGTTGAAGATACTGTAGAGAAAATAGATTCATTGGTCAAAGAAAACATTAAATCCAACAAATTCTTAACATAAAACATCCAGGAAATCTGGGTCACCATGAAAAGACTAAACCTAAGAAAAATATAGGTAGAAGAGTGAGAAGAACTCCAGCTCAAAGGCACAGAAAATATATTCAACAAAATCATAGATGAAAACTTTTCCAACCTAAAGAATAATATCCCTATGAAGGTAAAAGAAGCTTACAGAACACAAAACAGACTGGGTCAAAAAAATCCCCTAACCATATAATGACCAAAGCACAAAACATAAAGCATAAAGAAAGAATATTAATAGCTGCAAAGGAAAAAGGTAAAGTAACATAATGGTAAGCCTATCATAATTACACCTACTTCTCAATGGAAATCATGAAAGCCAGAAGGTCCTGGATAGATGTGATGCAGATACTAAGAGACCATGGATGCAAGCCCAGCTTACTATACCCAGCAAAGTTTTCATTCACGATCAGTGCAGAAAACAAGATATTCCATGACAAAAACAGATTTAAACAATACATAGTAACAAACCCAGCCTTACAGAAATTACTAAAAAAAAAAAAAAAAAAAAACCCAATCCAAGGAAGCTAACTTCACCCACAAAAAAATCAGGCATCTGATAAGCCCCCATCAGCATAACCCAAAGATGGGAAACACACAAACACTACTACTGAAAAATAACCGGAATTAGCAACCACTGGTCATTAATATCACTTAATATCCATGGACTCAATTCACCTATTAAAAAAAACACAGGCTAAGAGAATGGATATGAAACCAGGAAACATCCTTCTGCTGCATACCAGAAATACACCTCAACCTCAAAGACAGAGACTAACAGAGTAAAGTGTCGGGAAAAGGTTTTCCAATCAAATGGATGTAAGAAATAAGTGTTGGTAATTATCCTAATAGTTAACAAAATATCGTTCAAACTAAAATCAGTCAGAAGAGATGGAGAAGGAATCTTTATACTATAACAGGAACAATTAATCAAGATGTTGTCTCAATCCTGAATATCTATGCCCTAATACAAGAACACATACATATTTAAAAGAAATATTATTAAATCTTAAATCACACATCAAATCCCACACACTAATAGTAGGAGAATTCAATACTCTACTCTCACCAATGGGGAGGTCAACCAGACAGAAATAACATAAAATATCTTGGGATAATTCTAACTGAATTTTAAAGACCTGTATGAGAAGAATTTTAATTCTTTTTGAAAAAGAAATTAAAGAAGATTTCAGAAAATGGAAAGATCTCCCCATGTTCTTGGATATGGAGGATTAACATAGTAAGAATGTTTGTTCATGAAAATGAAGAAAATGTTTTGAGTTCAAAATTAGCTAAGAATAAAGCCAGAGCTTATGTCACCATGAAAGAAATATAATACTAAAGAGCTAAATGTAGCCAGGTCGGTGCCTTTAATCCAAGCACTCGGGATGCAGAGGCAGATGGATCTCTGTGAGTTGGTGGCCAGCCTTACAAGAGCTAGTTCCAGGACAGGCTACAAATCTACAGAGAAACCCTGTCTCGAAAAACCAAACCAAAACAAAAAAGCTAAGTGAGAGTGTAAAAAGGAAGAGAAGATGAGAAATTAGAGAAAATGAGAAATAAGAAGATAAAGCAAAAGAGGGGAATGGAGAAAAAGCTAAGATGGAGAAGGAAAGAGGACAGAGATAAAGAAGTGAAAAGAGCAACCAATGGTTCTATCTAGGACACAATAAATTTGTTCAGATAACATACTCATATTTTGTGACAAGATAATTTTACCTAGTTTAATTGTCATGGTCTTTTATTTTATGGATTCTTATTATACATTAAGGAAGCTAGTGATGAATTAAACAGACAATGGTTATATTCTGGATAAACTGTGTTGATTACATGGCAGTAAGAACAAAGCTTCAATTTATCAGAAAAAAATTGGGAATTTGAGTGATACTAAATTAAGCATATTACAATGATCTCTAAATTAATTTGAGGTCTTTTTGAAACCCTCTATTTGATTGAATTTAACTTACCCATATCTTGTTTGCTTCTGCTGAATATATATATATATATATTACAGACATATATACACATATATATTACATATTACCAATTAGACTTTATTAAGACAATGGGATTTGGTGATTTGGATAGTGTATTGCTAATTTGTAGAAGCTGAAGAAAATTTCAGAACAATAACAAAAGAGAGAATATTAACTCATGTAAAGTAAGTGACTTAGTAAGTTTGAATGGTGTAGAATAAATCAGAAAATTTATTTTAAAATTTTGAAAAAATTTAAAGATCTTTGACATTTCTTATCACTCAGTAACTTCCATTTTTAACTAATTATATATACTAAAGCAATTATATTAAAAGTGTGGTATCATGTAGACAAATCTGACAATAGTTACAGGCATTCAATCACCTTTTCTTAGCATCCATACAGAGTATTACAGCTGAATGAAGGGAAAAGGGTCAACACTAACAAAGAAGCTAAGCAATGATTCTTATGTATATATTAGACAAGTACATGGCTGGAGAGATGGTTCAGCAATTAAGAGCTCTTGTTGCTGTTGCAGAGGCCTACTGTTTGGTTCTCAGATACATGGTGTTTCACTTGTATCTGTAACTTTTTATCTAAGGGATCTGATGTCTTCTTTAGCCCTCTACAGGCACCAAGCTCACATGCAGTACATATGCATACAGGCAAGCAAAACACACATAAAATAAAATGAATAAATCTAATAAAAACTGTTGAAAAAAGATAATGCTTCAATTTAAAGAAACCTATATTTAAGGAAATTATTTAAAAAAAGAAAATCACACTGATTTTGGACTTTAATTCCTAGGATAGTTATCATAAGATATAAGACTTATTACTTTAAGACATAAAATATGGGGTTTCTCTGTTTACTGTAGAAAAACAATGGTCTTCCTAACTTAGTTCACTAAAAGGTTATAAAAAGTATTGGAAGCAAATTCTTGAAAGGGAATGAAAAATATTCTCATATAAGGGCAGTGACTTATATAAGAAATATTTGGAAGTAGTTGGCATCTCTGACTTTCTTGCCTACTCTTTGAGCCTAGTTCTTCCTAATGGGTTTCCTTATCAAGCTGGAGTTTGTGTCTTAACTTATTGTAACAAATTAGGCAATGTTTTGTTGATATATATGGGAGAACTGCTGTGTTTTATGAAGGGAAACCAAGGAGAAGGAAATCTAGGATGGAGAGAGAAGGTGCAGGGTAGGAACTGAGAAGAGTGAAGCAAATAGAAACTGTGGTTAGGATTTTTTTCATATGCAAAATATGAGCCATTATTGCAAGCTTGAAATTGGGCTCTCTATCCATTCCAACACAGCAGTTGGATCAAAGAGAGCACTGAGCTCTGCTATGGCAGGGTTTTTAAAGAGTAAAGGATGGGGAGTAAGGGAATTCTGGATTAAGATGGGGGTTGAACTCCTGATTGGGCATGAGTGGGCTAACAGAAATCTTTTCAAACAGATTGGTACTGGTGTTGCTATAAGCAAATTGGCAACCTATATATAAGTTAGGTAAGCTACTCTTTTTTTATTGATTTTTATTGACCTCTACATTTTTCTCTGTTCTCCTCCCTGCCTCTCCCCTCGCCCCTTCAACCCTCCAACAAGGTCCTCATGCTCCCAATTTACTCAAGAGATCTTGTCTTTTTCTACTTCCCATGTAGATTAGATCTATGTAAGTCTCCTTTAGTATCCTCATTGTTGTATAAGTTCTCTAGGATTGTGGGTTGTAGGCTGGTTTTCTTTAGAAGCCACCTTCAAGTGAGTACATGTGATAATTGTCTTTTTGTTTCTGGGGTAACTCACACAACATAATGTTTTCTAGATCCATCAAATTTTCAATTTTCCTACAAAATTCAAGATGTCATTATTTTTTTCTTTTGAGTAGTACTCCATTGTGTAAATGTACCACATTTCCCTTATCCATTCTTCAGTCGAGGGGCTGTTTCCAGGTTCTGGTTATGACAAACACTGCTGCTATGAACATAGTTGAGCACATGTCCTTGTGGAATGATTGAGCATCCTTTGGATATATACCCAAAAGTGGTATTACTGGGTCTTGAGGATGATTGTTTCCTAATTTTCAGAGAAATCACCACACTGGCATCCAAAGGAGCTGCACCAGCTTGCATTCCCACCAGCAAAGCAGAAGTGTTCCCTTTTCCCCACAACCTCTCCAGCATAAGCTACATGAGAAAAGAGTAAAAGAAGAAACAAGTTTGGTGGATAGAAAGTTTGAGATGATTTGGGAGGAGCTAAGGGAGAGAATACCATTATCAAAGTATATTTTATATATTTTTAATTAAAAGGAGACAATAAAAAATTAAATTTTGATAGATATATTTCATCTCTGTGCAATTAAATATCAAATATACTATTTCCTTATATATTTTCTATGTAACTCATCCATATTTCTATCTAAGAGATAATTATGTATATATGGTATGAGACCCACTTAATCTTTGCAGTTTGTTTCCTACATTCCTACATACAAACATATGTTTAAGTATCTAGTGATTCTGCAATTGCATCTTATTTTTTAATCAGCTTTCTTCATTCTGTTAATAAATGTATTCAAATTTTGTTTCTTATATCATCACAACTAATACAGCTTTGCTACTGTGACTTTATATACCATGTATAAATCTTTATTTGTTAATGTCCTATTTAAAAGTCTTCAAGCAGTGGTGCTGCACACATTTAATCCCAGCAGGCAGAGGCAGGCGGATCTCCATGAGTTCAAGGCCAGCCTGGTCTACAAGCGCTAGTTCCAGGACAGGCTTCAAAGTTACAGAGAAACCATGTCTTGGAAAAAAACAAAAAAAAAAAGTCTTTAAAGTGTCTCATTTGTTCACAACCTTGAATCTGAAAGTGGGTCAAGATCCAGGAACATAAAAATAATCGGTCTTCTTGTTGGGTTTAATTTGCAGTGTTTTACACAGGGCCTCTTAAATAGCAATTAAGAGGAAGAATCTCAGTAATATGTGTTTCAATATGTCGTCTGGTGTAAGGATGTGAAAACTCCTTGAGGAACCGTGTAAGAGGCAGATGAACTCTAAACTGAGTATACACCATTAATATGGGCATGGTTATATTTTCAAGGTGATGTTATTAATCATTTTGTATAAGTACCTATAAGTGATATTGCTCGATAAAATTATAGCTATTGATTTTTTGTATCTTGTTATAAATTATCAAATTTTATATAAATACATATTTAAGTCTTTTCCTCCTTAAAATATTAGACTATTAGTACTTAGCTATTTAATGGGAGGAGCCTTGCCTATGTTTTGTAAGACAACCTCTTATTAGAATATTGGTTTTTAAGTAGTTTCCCATTTTCTTGGGTTGTTTTCTCACCCTGTAATATGTCTCCACTAAAATGGATAAATCATTCTGTTTAAGGAGGTCCCAATTGACTGTTTTTGCTTTTTGCCTTTACTTTTGTTTCCATACCCACAAGCATATTGCTAACAAAACACATGTCACAAGATTTTTTCTTTAGTGTTTATTTCTCTTATCTTTACGGAAAACCAAATGTGTTCGTATATATGCTTTAATTTTTGAGTTCTAAATTGTCTATTTTTTCCCTTGTGTCTGTTTTTAGGACAGTATTGTGCCTTTTAATTAAAGTAGCTTTGAAATACTTATGCATGTTAATGTATAGGTCTTTCTTTTATTTATTTGATTATTCATAACAATATTTTGTTTATAAATAAATTAATTATACATATTTAATGCTTACAAATACAAGTGATTTTATACATTGATTTTATATATTACAATTTTATATAATTTGTTTAAAAGTTCTAATAGGGTTTTCTGAATGTGTTTTTTAAACTTTTCTATATTAATGATCATGTCACCCATAAGTACAAATTGTATCTACCTTAGTAAACCACATGACATTTGTTTTTAATCATTATCATATTACCTTGGATAGAAGTCCTAGAACTATATTGAGTAAAGGTGATAAAAGTAGGCAGCATTGCTTTCTTTCTGACATCATAGGGAAAGTTTTCAGTTACATTAGCTGTGATGCTTAAGTTTGGTATCTTTAATATTTGGAACAGAAACAATTTCCTTCTACTCCTAGTTTTTTGAGAGTTTTTATAAAAAAGCCATGTCATAGCTTGAGAAATATTTTCATGCATCTAATGATGTCTTATTATTTTATCTTTTATTATAATAATTTCTTATTCCAATTTAATTATAATTAATAGATTAATGTACAGTCTGTTATTTTCTTACATTAAACCATTCTTGTATCACAGGGGAAATACCTCATGGACTGATACCATATACTCCTTTCATAATACTGTTGGTTCAATTTGCAATTACAGTGTGGAAGAATTTTTGAATCCTAAATTTTAATCTGAAATTTTCTTTTATTGAAGTATCTTTGCCAACATTGGTATCAAGGTTTTAATGACCTTGGGTTTGGATCATTTCCTTCATATTAATGTTTAAAAAAATCTTTTGATTAATAGAAATTCATTCTTTTTTGTTTGTTTTGACACTTCTTTGGAATTCATAAGTGAAGTTGTTTGTTCCTGCCATTTTTATTTTAATTTATACAAAGTTTAGCATTACTGTATTCTTATTAATTATAGGTCTATTAAAAATTTCAGTTCTGCTGGGCAGAGGTGGCACATGCCTTTAATCCCAACACTTGTGAGGCTGAGGCAGACAGATCTCTGAGTTCAAGGCCACCTTGGTCTACAGAGCTGCATAGAGAAACCCTGTCTCAAATAGATAGATAGATAGATAGATAGATAGATAGATAGATAGATAGATAGATAGATAGATAGATAGACAGATAGATAGATAAATTAGTTCTTCAAGATTCAAGAGGGATAGGGTAGGCATTTTAAGAGTTTATTCATTTATTCATTTTCTCTAGATTTTCCAATTTCTTCCAATAAAATTGTTCAGGATAGTCACAAATGATAACTTTTTGTCTCTGTTAGAAAAACACAGTGACATTGTTCCTTCTATTTATATAATTGTTTAAGTCACCTCTTTCCTTCCCAGCAAAGTAATTATATGAGTAGTTAAGAATGGTGACTAAATTCATCTATTTTTTATTTGCATTTTGTCATATATTCCATTAGGGGTACTATTGTTATATAGGAATGGTGAAGAGAAATAACTTATTTTGTAAGTATATAGAGAAAAATTTATCTTATCATTACTTGGTTTCAGTTACCTATAAGATATGAGTAGAAGTTCTTTATGAAGTTACAGAACTTCTTATCCTCCTAGTTCACTATACTTTTATAGTTATACTATAAAAGGATGTCAAATGCTTATCAAACACTTTTTTATGTTTGTTGAGATGATATGAGTTTTTTTCTTTAACATGTTGATAGAGTAGCAGAAGAAGACAAAGTAGATTTTGTAAGAAACAGTTTGAGATAGGATCTTGATAAGTAGCTCAAGATGTCCATGAACTTAGTCTTCCTAATACTGAAATTATGAGTATGAAACTGCATGTCAAATTAAATTTTTATTCTTCAGTGTTGGACCAATCTTATATATTTTGATTAAATGCTACTTGGCCTTAGTGTATTGTTATATATAAATATCAGGGTGTTTTATTTACATATACTTGTTCAGGACTTTTGTAACTATTTCTTTTTAAAGATTACTATTATTGTTATTTAATGTATGTATACCATTATTATTGGAAATGTGTATGTGTCCAATGTGTTCCATAACATGTATGTGAAGGTGCAAGGACAACATTATGGACTCAGTCTCCTTCTACTACCTGTGCATGAGCTCCAGGTTTTAAATGCAGCATTGCATAAGAAGTACCACTATACTCAGAATGTTCTTAGCAGCCCTTTTGCAACAACTTTATGAGAAGTGTTACTTTATATATTTCCATTCTTATAAGATCTTCATTTATTTAGCTATTATTACAATATTGGCCTCCTAACATGGTTTTCAAATGTTCATTTTGGTTTGATCTTCTGAAAAAAGTAAGAATAAATTTGTATAATTTCCACCTTCAAAGTTTAATGAGATTTGTATTTAAAATTGCTTGAGATGACTACCTTTTGCTTTACCAAGAAAGTGCCCTTGTTTTGTGGTGTGGGAGAACAATTCTATGTCTGTCAATTATATTTTAAATAAACACTGATAGGCTGATAGCCAGGCAGGAAGTATAGGTGGGAAAACAGGACAGGAAGTAGAGGCGGGCCAATGAGAACAGGAGTATTCTGGGAAGAAGGAAGCTTCCTCCGCATTCCTGTCTCAACCACCTAAGAAGCAAGATGTGACCTGCCCTGCTGAAAAGGTTACCAAGACATGTGGCTAACATAGGTAAGAATAATGGGCTATATAAGTTATAAGAGCTAATATGAAGCCTGACCTAATGGGCCAATCAGGTTATAATCTTCTGGAGACCTCTGTGTGATTTTCTTTGGGGCTAAACGGCTGGGGGAACTGGACAGGATAGAAACACCAACAAGCAGGCCCCTCATGTTTGGGTCTAAGGATATGATGGTTTAGAAAAGAGGTTCTTCTTTTGTTTTCACAGATGAGACCCTGTGGATTGCTTCTAGACCAATATGGTATGATAGACCATGCCCTCCTGAAAGGTAGCTGTTAACACCCTCAAAAAATTACTTTGCTCAACTGCTGATTGAAAGGAACCTAGCAAACAAAATACACCATGAAAGGTCTGATTAACAGAGACCCCATTCAGTACAAAGCAGTTTGGAGAGAAATAATTGCACCCATATTCCCAAATATTGTTTATAAATGTTCTTTTACATTTAAAGGGGGATATTATATAGATATGAATAATTTATATTGGTATAAATTTGGCTTTATTGATATAAATTTAAGGTCAATTTTGTTATATATTTGTATTTATCTTGATTAAGGTATTGTGATTGTGTAGTTCATTTAAAAATTTAATGTATAATTAAGAAATAAAGGTTAATAGTCATCTATAATAGTCATGTTTGTATTCATGTTAGTTAGATTTTATAGATATATAGAGATACATTGCAGTTAGATAGGCATTCTTCATATCTTTCAAAGACTATAGAATATGGCATTTAAAATGTTTTAATAACTTAGGGTTTTCATGACAATGAGACACATCTGCTCCTGGCAGCATCAGCTACTTCAAGAGGAAGATGGACATCTAAGAGGCTCCTTATGGTGTTTGATAGCCATTTGGGCAAGAAACTGCTCTTGCCTGGACTGTTGCATAAACTGGACACAAAGAACCCACAGAGAGAGGACTGCTAAACTTGCCTAAACGTGAGATGATTCTTCGGGGTACCTGTTTCATGCAAGAGTCTGTGAGACATTCTGAAGGATACAGAAGAAATTGACTGAACTGTCTTTGAAATTTCCTGCTTCATGGAAAAGTCTGCTGGATACTATGGGCCTGTAGGCTGTAGATGGATGTGCCAACGGTACAGAAGAACTTTGGGTGACTGTCCAGGCAGCAAGATGTCTCTGTCATTTCTAGAGTTTTGAAAATTGCTTACTTCTTGTTTATTTAGGTAATATTATATCTTTCTGGTGTCTCTGATGGAGTTGAAAAATGGATAGTTATAATCATAGTTTTCCTTAGTTATGATAAAAGATAAAGTAGATATAAATATGGTAACTGTAGTTATTGCTTGGTAACTGTTTTGTTATATGTAATTTTACTATGTTAAAGTAAAAGCTTTTCTGTTTTTGTTTAAACAGAAAAGAGGAAATGGTGTAGGCTGTCATTCTGTATTTGTATTGCTTTCATTGGTTGAATAAAGAAACTGCCTTGGCCTTTTGATAAGGGAAAACTTAGGTAGGCATGGAAAAGAGAACTGAATGCTGGGAGAAAGAAGGCAGGCAGAGAGAGCCGCCATTAAACTGCCAGGTCAGACATACTGAATCTTTCCCGGTAAGCCACGACCTCATGGTGACACACAGATTATTAGAAATGGGTTGAATCAAGATATAAGAGTTAGCCAATAAGAGGCTAGAATTAATGGACCAGGCAGTGTTTAAATGAATACAGTTTTTGTCTAATTATTTCAGGGGTTAAGCTAGCCGGGTGCTGGGAATGTGGCCCGCTTGCCTTCATACAACAGTTTGGTGTTGTTTTTTTTTTTTTTTTTTTTTTTGGTTAACTTGAAACAAATTACAGTTACTTGAGAAAATGCCTCCATAAAACCAGCCTGTAGGCACGACTTTGGGCATTTTCTTAAGTAGTTACTGATTTGGAAAGGCACACTGCACTGCACTATGGCATTGTGGGTGATTTCATTCTTAGGGTGCTTGAGGATACTGGAAAGTAGGCTAAGCAAGCCATAGGGCAGAAAAAGGTAAACAGTATTCCTCCATGATGTCTGTTTCAGTTCCTACATCTAGGTTCCTGCAGCCAGTTCCTACCTGGATATCCCTTTATGATGGAAAATTATCTGTAAGTAAAAGAAAAATAAATTTTCTTTACCAAGTTGCCTTTGGTCATTGATTTTTTAAATCATAGTAATAGAAATCTTAAGATTTTAAGCATTGATTGAATTTTTATAATAAATATGTTAAAACTTATTTAGATAATTTGTTTTCTTTACCTTATGTACCTTTGGTTATACTTCCTATTTCAGAATGTTTGTCTATTTTATCAAAATTATAGAATCTGTGAAAATATAGTTATTTGTAGTATTTTTTCATCTTTTTATGATCTTAGGTCCAGAAGTGAGGACCTTTATTCATATTTTATTAAAATTATAATTATTGTTTCTTTCCTTTTAGTTTACCTGAAGTAGTGGATAATAATTTTCTTGGTAGTTTTGAATATTCCACTTTCCATGAATTTCACTTCCTAGACTGCACCATTCAGCTCCTTCATTTTATTTGTCTAATCCCATGTACATAATCAAGAATTATGCAGGCTGTTGGATTTAGAATTCTCTATTCCACTACCTTAATTAAAGTCAATAAAGCTGAAGAAAACCCGTTTATGGTAAAAAAAAAATGCTGAGGTTAGTCTTCTCATCAATATTGTTTTCTTAAAAATATTGTTTGACAGTAGGGCTAAGAATGAGGTGTTTTAGAAATGGTACAGTCTTTACAGACTGATACCATGCTCATCAAGAAAGAGTTTGGAAATCTGAAGACGGATATGACCACTTTAACTAACAAAACTCAGTCAACTGAGATACTTTTAGAAATGGTACAGACTGGTAAGCTTCTCAAAAAAGAGGTTGGCAATCTGAAGGAGAATACAAACAATTTAACTATCAAAACTCGGTCAACTGAAGTACTCTTGCCAATGGTACAGACTGATAATAATTTATTTAAAGGAAGATTCAGCACTCTGGGTAAGGAACATCTGATTTAGCACATAAAACACAAGCAATGACAGTGGGTACTAAAACATTATTTGAGAGAATTCACACTGTTGAATGTATTAATCAGACTCTGTCAAAGAGGTATGACAGATTGACTGATGGAATGTCTTTCCAGGATGGTAATATATATGCCATAACGATTATGTTCAAGGATGAGACATTATGTCTTCTGGAAAGACATCATACCTTAGAATCCTCAATGAGGGCATTAGAGAAGAACACTGGACAGGAAATCCAGAAATTACAAAGGGCAGTGGTAAACAGATTAGAAAAAAAAATTGAGGAAATTATCAAGTTTGATGACCAGGAACAAAAGGTAAAAAAAAAAGATTTAACCCTGTCAGTACAAAAATCTCTGTGATAGCTTCCCCTGAGTTCTGCCTGCCTTTCCCGTAATAACAACCCTAAGGCTGTCAAAGAATATTCATGGGAGCTCATATGTATGACCAATCTAAAGGAAATTAAACAAGCAATTATAGCTTACAGACTACATTCATCCTTTGTTAGGGAAATGGTCAAAATTGGGGCCTTCAGTAACAAAGCAATGCCTTAATATTGGATTTTATTAATCTCAGCAGTCCTATAAAGTGGACAGTAATTACTTGGGAAGTGCTTTTTAAAAGAGGAGGCAAATGTTATAGAGCAACAAGAAAGAGCAAAAGGACTTGTGATATACCTAGATTAAATTCTAGGTGTAGGACTTTACTCTGATCCTGAGAATAAAGCTCTTTATGATGACCACACCTTGTCCCTATATAGCACTGCAGCTTTAAAGGCGTAGGACAGGATTCAGGAAGGAGAAAAGAGAGTTGAATCATATTTTAGGGTTAAAAGATTCAGAGAGAACCTTTTGGTAACATTTTTCAAAGACTAACAAGGCCTGTACAAATAGGGGTAACTTACTGGGAAGCTATAATATATAATATTTGAATATATAATAATATATATAATATAACATATAATAATTGAATATTTGGCATATGAGAATGCCAACATAGAGTGATAAAGGATCCTTGGGACTTTAAGGTCAGTTCAGCACACATGGATGAATGGGTCTTGCATACAATGAATGTCAAAACACTTGACTATGATACTGAAGCTTGGGTAGGGGGTAGCAATTTCCAATGGTAAGAGAAGACATCAAAATACCAAAAGTTTTAATTGTGGTAGAATGGGACAGCTGAGAAGGAACTGTAGACAACAGATTCCTAGGAATAATGTCTCCTCTGAGAATGGCAAAAATAGGAGGACTCAGCCCAAGTGTGGCAAAAGTCAACATTGGACCAATGAAAGTAGATCAATGAAAGATAGACAGGGCAACTTTTTTTTCCCTGGGAGAAGAAAAACTATAAATATCATCAAAGTTAATAAGGGTTTGGTTTGAAAAAAAAAAGAATACTCTTGAAAAAGACAAATGACAGCTCATCAACAACTGTGACAACAATACATATGTAAGGAAACCTCATAAAGTTTCTTGTCTTTGCAGGAAAATTCTCATCTTCAAAAATTCAAGAGACCCCGGATGTTTAAATGCTGACAGATGAAAAAATAACTATCCACTAAGGATTATCAAGATAAAGAAACATGACTTTTGACATCAGGTAACTGATACTCATATATATATATATATATATATATATATATATATATATATATATATATGAAGATGGCTTTGGAGTTGAATACTGGCCTATGTCCCTCTCTAAATCCAAATTGTTGTTAAAATAAAAATTCAGAATTTCTGTCTCATACCTATTTTTGTCTCTATTGTACCTTTCATTGAATATATATGCCTGTACATGTCTATATAAATAATGTTTAAGTTTTCCACAATGAACAACAAATTTTACTGCAGCAATCTTTGAAGACTTCATGAAGAAGATGGGGCCCCATAACAACAATTTCACCTGGTTGATATTAAGTCATGATGCTGATAGTGCTACTTTAAGACCTATTTTTGGATACCAGCTGCTCAAGATGGTTCCAACTTGGTTAGGTGAAATGGCACCTTTTTTTTTACAATGTTCTGGCCAAAAATCCAAATAGAAACCTCATAAAAACACTATCAAACACTCAGAGACTATTTGCAATTATACAAGACAGTGATCTTGAAACTTAACCATAATTTTACTTTCACAGTATCCCATAGAAAGAAGATCACCCCCATGACAGCTAAAATAATTTTAAAAGACGATGTCTCCTCTTCCAAGAAAGTTTGTACTCAGGGTCAGGGTTATCGTTTAGGGGTTGATTGTAATTAGTATAAGGATGGGGGAAATTTTGTAGGCTCAGGGATCTCTTTAAAAAAAGGAAAATTTGATGGGATAATAGATTAGTTTGAGTTTATTCACACTAAATATAATAGTGAGTAATAGAGTGAATACTTGTGAGTTATTATTTATAGACTATTACATTGGTATAGATTCTGTTATATTGACACAAAGTTAAACTATATTAAATATGTTTCTATTTTTATCTACCATATTTGTATACCTAGGCAAATTTATTTTGTCATATTGTATGCATGCATGCTTCTACCTCTGCTTAAAATATTTTTATATATTGATACAATTTTAAGATATATTTATCATATTGCAATATATATTTCTACCTCTGATCAAGATATTTATTCATTGTTTACATTTTGAGGTCATTGTCCTCATTTGTTGCACAGTTGTTTATTGTATAATATTCTAATATTATACAATAATATATAATACCTATATATTCATCTATGTTTGTCATACTTATAGTAAGACTAATCAGGTACTTTAGATACATAGAGATTGTATTCTGCATAGATAGGTAATCTTTAACCACTTCAAAGAGCTGTAGAATATGGCATTTAAATAACTTAGGGTTCTGTTGAAGTAAGACATGATTGCTCCTGGCAGCATTGATCTATTCCTGAGAGAATGTTGAGCAATGAAGACACTCCTCTTAGAGCTTGTTTTCTTCTTGTCAGAACTGGCTTTTGGCAAGGAGCTGCCTATTCCTCAACCACTGACAAGATACATGGGATCTGGAAATGGATAAGCAGGACTGTCAAATTTTGCTAAGACAAGGTAAGACAGTTTTGAAAATTTTTCTGCCTCTGAAAATGGTCTGTTAATTACTCTAGGCCTTAGCCAAATTTGGTTGTTTCAACATTGCAAATAAGACTTTGGGTGATTGCTCAGGTAGTCAGTTGTCTCTGCCAATTTTTGTACATTTTGGAAGTTGCTTGATTGTACTTCCTGCTTACTCAAGTAATATTATTTCCCTTCTCGAATATTCGATGGGGTTGAAGACTGGATAGTTGTAGTTACTTTCCTCTCATGTCTTGTCCAAGTTATTTATGATACAAGACTTAAACTAGTTAGGATAGGATAATTATTGAATAGATTTTTTTCTTACTATATATAATTTTGTATTAGGCTTAGAACTCTCTTATTTAAACAAAAGGGGGAGGTACTATAGGAAACCCTACAGCAAATAGCCTTTACATTAACCACCCACTGC
Organism: Ondatra zibethicus; assembly: GCA_004026605.1. Lineage (NCBI taxonomy): Eukaryota > Metazoa > Chordata > Mammalia > Rodentia > Cricetidae > Ondatra > Ondatra zibethicus. The sequence continues at coordinate 20,669 of PVIU01011701.1, read as the reverse complement.
ACCATCCCTGCCTAAGACTGGCTGCCTGCTGCCAGGATCTGCAGCATTTATGCCTCTGCAACCCTTAGGGACCTGCAGTGTGGTGTCATGGCCCATTGCTGGCTGCAGCCACTTGAATTTTACTTTTACCATTATAGGCTGTATGTCTCCTATTATATGTTTAGTTTTCTCCCTTTTATCCCTGATCTCTCCAAGATTAGATTGTTAGATTTAGACAAAGGCTATTTCAACATCTCATGAGATGTTATATTCTTAGTAACATATATTTCTTAATAAATCATTTGTAATTTTTTGCTTTCAGTTTTTGTATATGGTGGACTACATTGACAGATTTTTCATGTGTTGAACCATCCCTGCATCTCTGGGATGAAGTTGACTTGATCATGGTGGATGATTTTTCTGATGTGTTCTTGGATTCAGTTTGCAAGTATTTTATTGAGTATTTTAGCACCAAAGTTCATGAGAGAAATTGGTCTGTAATTCTCTTAGTTGCACCTTTGTGTAGCTTGGATATCAGCATAACTGTACCTCATAAAAAGAGTTTAGCAATGTTCCTTCTGTTTCTATTATGTGAGACAATGTGAGGATTGGTATTAGCTTTTCTTTAAAATTTTGGTAGAATTCTGCAATGAAACAATTTGCATTGGAAGACTTTTGATGCTTGCTTCTATTTCCTTAGGGACAATAGGTCTATTTAAATTCATTATCTGGTGTTAATTTAATTTTGTTATTTGGTATCTATAGAGAATATTGTCCATTTCCTTTAAATTATTCAATTTTGTGGAGGACAGTTTTTGTGAAGTATGATCTGATGTTTCTCTAGATTTCCTCAATATCTGTGTTTATGCCCCCATTTGTATTTCTGATTTTCTTAACTTGGATATTCTCTTTCTGCCTTTTTGGTTAGTTGGAGAGAAGTTTGTCTATCTTATTTATGTTATAAAAAAGTTTGGGTATGTTCTGTATTCATTTTTTATTAAATTATAGGAAGTTTTTAGTTTGTTTCTTTATTTTTTCTTGATCGAGGGGTGATGCAATTGAACATTGTTCAATTTCCATGAGTTTCTGGGCTTTATGCAATTAGTACTGTTGTTGAATTCTAACATTATGCCTTGGCGATCTGATAAGATGCAGGGCATTATTCCAGTGTGTGTGTTTGTGTGTTTGTGTGTGTGTGTGTGTGTAAGAGAGAGAGTGTGTCTGTCGAATTTTGCTTTTTTACCAACTATGTGGTCGATTTCCGAGAAGTTTTCATGAGGTGCTGAACAAGATATATTCTTTTGTGGTTGGCTGGAATATTTTATAGATGTCTTTTAAACTCATTTGAGTCATATCCTCTGTTAGTTTCTTTATATCATTGTTAAGTTTCTGTCTGGTACTCCTGTTAAAATGTGAGAGTGTGGTGTTGAAGCCTTCCAGTATTAGTGGGTGGGGTTTGATGTGTGTAGAAAGCTTTAGTAATATTTCTTTTACAAATGTGAATGTACTTTTATTGCAGTATAAGTGTTCAGAATTGAAACTTCATCTTGATGGACTTTTTCTGTGATGAATATAAAAGGTCCTTCCTCATCAATTTTGATTAATTTTAGTTTGAAGTCTATTTTATTATATATTATAGGATAGTTACACCAGCCTATTTTAGGTCCATTTGATTGAAAAATCTCTGGCCAGCCCATTACTATGGGGAAATGTCTGTCTTTAAGTTGAGGTGTGTTTCTTGTATGCAGCTGAAGGATGAATCCAGTTTTCTTATCAATTCTCTTAGCCTGTGTATTTTTATAGGTGAATTATATTAATGACCAGTGATTGTTAGTTCCTGTTAACTAATTTTGTTGTTGGTGGTGATATCCTTTGAGTGTTTCCCTTATTTACATTTTGATGGTGTGTGATTATCTATTGCCTGTGTTTTTGTGAGTTGGAGTTGGGTTGGAGTTGTTTTCTTTTGGAACATTCTTTATGGCAAGGTTTGTGGATATGTTATTGTTTAAATAGTATTTTACCATAGAAAAACTTCTTTTCTTTGTCTATGGTGATTGAAAGTTTTGCTGGTTATAGTAGTCTGGGCTGGCATCCATAGTCTCTTTATGTCTGTACAATATCTTTCTAATTGTAATCCTGAAATATCTGCCTTTATATATTACTTGGTCTTTTTCCTTTGCTACTCTTAATATTCTTTCTTTATTCTGTATGGTTAGTGTTTTGATTATGCTGTGATGGGACTTTTTTTTTGATTCAGTCTATTTGATGTTCTGTAAGCTTTTTGTATCTTCATATGCATTCCTTCTTTAGGTTGAGAAAGTTTTCTTCTATGATTTTTTAAAATATATTTTCTGTGTCTTTGAGCTAGGCTTCTCCTTTTTCTATCCCGATTATTCTTAGGCTTGGTCTTTTCAAAGCTAATTTGGTGTCCTAAATTTCCTGGATGTTTTGTGTTAAAAATTTGTTGTATTTACCATTTTATTTGACAAATGAATATATTTCCTCTATTATATCTCCAAGACTTGAGATTGTCCCTTCCATCTTGTGTTTCATTGATTATCCTTACATCTGTATTTCCTGATCATTTTCTGAGATTTTCCATTTCCAGAACTCTCTTGGTCTGTGTTTCCTTTATTGCCTCTATTTCAGTTTTCAAGTCTTGAACCATTTTCTTCACCTATTTGACTGTTTTTTTTTTTTTCTTGGCTTTCATTTTTTTTCTTTAAGGGATTTTCTGATTTGTTCCTATTTTTTGCTTGTCCTTTCCTTTACTTCTTTAAGGGAATTTTTCATTTCCCCTTTAAAGGTCTCTATCATCTTTATGAAGTCATATTTAACATTGTTTACTTCGGCTTCATCTGTGTCAGAATGTTCAGGTCTTGCCCATGTAGAACCACTATTTCCTGGTACTACTATATTGTTCTTCATGTTATTGAATGTGTTCTTACACTTTCATCTATCCAACTCCTCCTCCAGTGAAACAGGTGGAGCCTGTTCTTCAGAAATTCCTTCTTCCACAAATGGTTGCAGGTGGAGCCTGTGGTTTACTTGGTCCCTCTACCTCCAGATGTAGATGGGTCTGTGCCTATGGTGGTCATTGATATAACTCTGGGTCTCCTTCAGGTGTATACATGGCCAAGGCTCCAGTAGTAGCCGATGCCTTGGGACATGGTTAGGGATGTGGGAAGACTACGTCCATGTCTTGGGATTATGGTGTGTGTGGGTTGGGCAAGGGATGTGCCTTCATGGCTTAGGGCATAGAAAGTAGGGCCCTCCAGCCAGGGACCCAGAAAATGAACACTTCTGGTATGGGCTGGGACAAGGCTCTGATAGGGAGGCCAGATTTAGAGTTTGGGGGTATAGGGATACTGGTCCAAGTTTCTGGAGCTTCAGTAGATGAGGGTGTGGCATGGAATGTGCCTCTAGATGCTAGAGCCTCACTAGATATGGGTGGGGCCAAGTCTCTGGTAGTTGCAGATACCAAGTATATTTACTTTTAAAATCATTTTAAAATCAGGTAAATTGTTTAAAAGCAATGTTTCATATATGCTTATTTGAAAAAACACAAAATCTGAAAGTTGATGCTTTGAACACATCATATGTGTATGTGTATCAAAATTTCCATACTCATTTCAGGAAGGAGACTTGCTTTCAAAACCTAGTGTATTCACGTAAGGACAATTGAAAGGTGGCAACTTCATGCTAGAAGATTCTGCAGACAGGGAATTTTTAAGTAATAATGTAAGAAGTATTACCTGTAAGCAAGATTAACATCACATAGTTCTTTAAATAAAAATATGACTTAAAATAAGAAATTAATAATCCTTAAATATTTATACTTTCTAATTTGCCTTAAATATCATTTGTAAAAATTGATTTGAAAAGTCTACTATCATTAAGATTAAAAAATAACATCTTTCAAGATATCAGATCACTTGCTTTTAGAGTCATGAAATAATTATGAGAGACTTGTTCATTTCGAAGTATTAATTTTATTTTCTTTTTTATTTTTCTTCTTTTATTTTTATTTTCCAAATTCCCACTCCCTCCCCTCCTCCTATTCCCTCCACAAACCCTCTCACACTACTCCCATCCAATCCCCAGAGAGTGTAATGCACATTGCTTTGTGGAAGGTCCAAGGCCCTTTCTACTATATCTAGGCTGAGCATGGTATACATCCAAAGAGAATAGAATCCCAAAATGTCAGTACATGCAGTAGCGATAAATCATGGTGCCACTGACAGTGGCCCCTCAGTTTGCTCCAACCTTGTAACTGTCAACCACATTCATCGGGGCTAGTTTGGTCCTATGCTTGTTCCTTCCCAGTCTGGCAGGAGTTGGTGAGCTCCCATTAGTTTTAGGTAGACTGTTTCAGTGGGTGAACCCATCTTAGTATTGACCTCTTTGCTCATATTCTTATTCCTCCCACTCTTCAACTGTACTTTGGCAGCTCAGTCCAGTGCTCTGATGTGGGTCTCTGCCTCTGTTTCCATCAATTGCTGGATGAAGGGTCTATGGTCATATTTAAGATAGTCATCAGTCTGTCTACAGGGCAAGTCAAGATCGGGCCCCCTCTCCTCTATTGCTTAAGGTATTAAGCAGGGTCATCATTGTGGATTCCTGAGAACCTCTCCGAGTCAGGTTTTGCCAGTCCTATAATGGCTCCCTCAATCAAGATATCTCTTTCCATGCTCTCATCTTTGTCCTTCTTCCATCTCCACTATCATATTTCCTCAAGTTCTCATTAACCCTCCCCTTCTCCCCTACTCTTCCCCTTCTACCCTCCCTTCTCCCCCTACCCCCATGCTCCCAATTATGTCAGGCGATCTTTTCTCTTTCCAATTTCCAAGTGGGTCTATATATGTTTTTCTTTCAGTTCACCTTATTACTAAGCTTCTCTAGAATCATGAACTATAGACTCAATATCCTTTGTTTATAGCTACTATCCACTTATGAGTGAGTACATATCATATTCATCTTTTTGGGCCTGGGTTACCTCACTCAGGATAGTGTTTTTATATTCCATCCATTTGCATGCAAAATTTAAGTTGTCATTGGCTTTTTCCCTCTGATTTTTACCACTGAGTAGCACTTTAATGTATAAATGTGCCACATTTATTTTATCCATTCTTCAGTTGTGGGTCATCTAGGTTGTTTCCAGGTTCTGGCTATTACAAGTATTGTTTCTGTGAACATAGTTGAACAAATGTCTTTGTAGTATAATTGAAAATCTTTTGGGTATATGCCCAAGAATGGTATTGGTAGATTCTTAGGTAGGTTGATTCCCAATTTTTCTAAGAAGCTGCCATACTGATTTCCAAAGTGATTGTAAAAGTTTGCTTTCCACCAGCAATGAATGAGTGTTTCCCGCACTCCACATCCTTTCCAGCATAAGCTATCATTAGTGTTTTTGATCTCAGCCATTCTGATAGGTGTAAGATGGTATCTCGGAGTTGCTTTAATTTGCATTTCTCTGATAGCTAAGGATTTTGAACATTTTCTTAAGTATCTTTTGGCCATTTGAGATTCTTCTGCTGAGAATTCTGTTAAGATCTGTACCCCATTTTTAATTGGTTTATTAAAAATTTTGATGTCTAATTTATTGTGTTCTTTATATATTTTGGAGATTACTTCTTTGTCTGATGTGGGATTGGTGGAGATCTTTTCCCATTAACCAGGCTGCCTTTTTGTCTTATTGACTGTTTCCTTTGCTTTACAAATGCTTCTCAGTTTCATGAGGTGCCATTATTTATTGTTCCTCTCAGTGTCTGGGCTACTGTGGTTATACTTAGGAAGTGGTATCCTGTGCTCATGCATTGAAGACTACTTCTTACTTTCTCTTCTATCAGGTTCAGTGTGGTCAGATTTATATTGAGGTCATTGATCCATTTAGACTTGAGTTTTGTGCATGGCAATAGATGTGGATCTATTCTCCGTCTTCTACATGTTGATATCCAGTTATGCCAGCACCATTTGTTGAAGAAACTTTCATTTTTCCATTGTGTAATTTTAGCTTCTTTGTCAAAAATCAGGTATTCATAGGTGTGTGGATTAATATCTGGGTCTTCAATTTGATTCCATTGGTCAACTTCTCTGTTTTTATGCCAATACTAAGCTGTTTTCATTACTGTAGCTCTGTAATAGAGCTTGATGTCAGGAATGGTGATGCCTCCAGAAGTTCCTTTATTGTACAGGATGCTTTTGGCTATCCTAGATTTTTTGTTTTTCCATATGAAGTTGATTATTGTTCTTTCAATATCTGTGAAGAATTGTTTTGGGATTTTGATGGGGATTGCATGGAATCTATAGATTGCTTTTGGTAGGATTGCCAGCTTTACTATGTTGATCCTATCTATCTAAGAGCTTGGAAATCTTTCCATTTTCTGGTATCTTCTTCAATTTCTTTCTTCAAGAACTTAATGTTCTTGTCAAATAACTCATTCACTACTTTGGTTAGTGTTACCCCAAGATATTTTGTGGCTATTGTGAAGGGTGATATTTCCCTCTCAACTTCTTTATCATCTGTGTTTGGGAGGGCTACTGATTTTTTTGTTTGATCTTGAATCCTGCCACATCACTGAAGGTATTTATCAGCTGTAGGAGTTCTCTACTAGAGTTTTGGGGGTTACTTTTATTCACTATCATATCATCTGTAAATAATGAAAGTATGACTTCTTCCTTTCTAATTTTAATCCTCTTGATTTCCTTCTGTTGTCTTATTACTTCAAGAACTATGTTGAAGAGATATGGAGAGAGTGGATGACCTTGTCTTGTTCCTGATTTTAGTGGAATTGCTTTGAGTTTCTCTCCATTTAATTTGATGTTGGCTGTCAGCTTGCTGTATATTGATTTTATTATATTTAGATATGTTCCTTGTATCTCTGACCTCTCCAAGGCCTTTACCATGAAGGAATGTTGTATTTTCCAGTGCCTTTTCAGCATCTAATAAGATAATCATATATTTTTATCCATTTGCCTAATGGTCATTTGGTTTCTATATGAGCAGATAACTTTTGACTATATTCTTGCATCCTGGCAGACGCCTCAAAATACTTAATGAATAAATTAATGAATGGATAAATCAATAGATGTATGTGTATTCACACAATTACCTTTTTATATGACATTTGACAAAATAGATGTGATCAGGAAATCTGATGAGATAAATAAAATCATGTAGGATTATTTTTACTTTCCACAATTAATTTCTGTTATCCTTTCATTTGGTGGCAAAATAAATAATTTGCATTATTGATATCTGTTAAATTATTGATGAAAGCAATGCACTTGAGATATAAGATGAAATGCCATTCTCAATGTACTGGGTATTTGCTCAATCCATGACATTGGGCTATGCTTCTCAGTAGAGACAATGTTTTTTGTCTGCCTACATGACCTCCTATAAGGAATGAGGGAGTATGGTCACTCTCTCTTAGGTGGTGAAGACCCAGTCAGGTTACATGAAGCAGTGTGTGATCAGTCCCTCAGTTTATAAGGGCTCTGAAACTAGGTTCACCATATCCTGTCCCCTTGATACTCCTTAAAACAGATGCATATAGATTTCTCATAACTAGTGGTACACAACATGCAGCACAAACCCATGACCCTGGGATTAAGAATTCTATGCTCTACTGACTGAGCAAGCCAGGCTTTCAGAAGATTTTGCATTCTCAAGGTTATGGATAATTGTCATTTGTTAGGGTTTGGTTAGAAGTTGTAATAGGAATGTGGGTAGAATAATGAAGTTTAGCCTTAGGAACTTCTTTTGGAAAAAAAAGGGGAAATGGATAGGACAGGATAATAAGGTAGATTATTGAACCTACTTGTAAATGAATTCAGCAACTATCAGTTTTAGATAATTTGCACTTGAGTGGATGTTTGTAGATTGATACAAATGTAAAATATTTTCCTATTACTATCTAAGATAATTTGTATATTGATACCAATTCAATACTATATTTGCCATATTGTTCATATGTTTCTATTCCTGTTTAAATATTTTTATATATTGATACAACTGTAAACTAAACTTGACATGTTCTTTATATGTTCAACTTCTGCTTGTGTTATTTTGTATATTGGTATATATTAAAGATGTTGATATCATATTTGCACTATGCAATTATATCTCTCATCAAGATATTTTGTATTATGTCACAAATTCAAGGTCATTGACCTTATAATGTAGTTCTGTTTACAGATTGTTTAGTTTATTTTTTATATGTGAAGCCTTAGTCTTTAAGCAATTTATTTTGTCAAGAATTATAGGTTAATTTTCACCCATGCCTATCACATTTATAGTCATGTTAGGTTTTCTAGATATACAAAAATACATGTTAGATGGATAGGTTATCTTCAAATGCTCCATAGACATAGAAAATATGACATTCACATATTCTAATAACTTAGAATTTTGTTGACATTAGACACAATTCCTCCTGGCTGCACAGATCTACTCCTGAGAGGATGTTGGGCATTAAAAACACTTCATATAGAATATTTTTTTTGGCAAAATGGCCTGTTGGGTAAAGAACTGCCCTTGCCTTGGCTGCTGACAGTAAGCATGCTGTCCATTCTGGATAAACAGGGCATAAGGAAAAGTGACTATAGAAACTTTCCAAGACAGGGTAGGAGAGTCTTTCAAATTCCCTGCTTCTGATAATGGTCTGTCCAATATTCTAGGCCAGTAGCCAAAAGTGGGTGACCCAACATTGCATAGAAATATTGGGTGATTGTCCAGACAGATGCTGCTGTCATTTCTTGCATTTTTGGAAGTTGTTGGTTTGTTCTTCTTGTTTACTCAGGTAATATTATTTTCTTTCGCAGGGCTTTGATGGGGTTAAAGACTAGATGAGTACAGTTACAGTATTCTCATTTCTTTACTAGGAGCATATCAGGTACTATATTTAGATTCTTCAGTATAGGATAGCTATTGTAGCAATCTCTGTGATTTGTCATATGATTTGTCATATGAGTTTCTTGACATTGTTCATGTTGGTTGAAGTTACATTTGTGTTTATGTCATTACCATTTTTTTCTCCTAGACAATACTGGATAATCATTCTTATTGCACATAGTTTTGTGTTAGGTTTAAAACCTTCTTATTTAGATAAAAGGGGAAGTGTAGTGGATATTTGCTCCACTCAGGAAGATAGGCTTTTTAGCCTAATAGAGACAGTGCTTCTTGTCTGCCTACATAACCTCTTATACAGAAAGAGGGAAGGTGGTCACTCTCTCTTTGGTCGTGGAGACCCTATTAGGTGGATTGAAGCAGCATGTAATTGGTTCCCAGCTTTCCAAAGATTCTGCAAGTAGAATCACCATATGCTGCATCTATGAGATTATTTTTTCCCAATAATATATTAAAAAATCCTTGTAACCCCTTAAACAGATGCATGTGGATTTCTCATAATAAGTTAATTTATTTGTTATTAAGAGTTATAATCATTCTGGTAACTGACTTAAGCTTAGGTCTTATTGCTATGAAAGCAAATTATGTCTTAAAATTTTTTTCATTTTAATTATTACTTAAATTCTCTTAAAATAGATAAATATGTTTTATTTAATAGCTACAAAATATCAACAATATTATTTTTATATGACTAAATATTTAATTTACCAAATCAGCTTAAAATAATTGTTTTATATTTTAACTTTACATTAACAGAATATTTCCTTGGGAGTAGAGATAATTTATATCAGATGAGTTATAAAGAATAATTTAAGGTGTGTGTGAGTGATTTAAAAATCATTTTTCCTCCATTTATAGAAAGATCCCACATTAATCCTCCATTTATAGAAAGATCTCAAATTCTCTACTTCCATGTGCATAGCAGCTTGGCAGATGAAAATGCTTTGTGAATGATTAATTTTATCAAGCTCATTTTTGTGAGAGTTCTCTATTTTTTCAAACATTTTTAATATAATGGAATAAAAATGATGTAATAATAATGGACATTTGGAGCAAAAGTTTTTGGAGCATGCACTTTACTTAGAAAAATCACTTAAAGAATACATGAGCTCATATTCACATATCAAAGATTCTGTAGATTTAACCTAGGGGGTAGAGCTACATAAACAGAAGACAGGGCCCTGGATATGATCTTTATAACCACAAAAATTATTTTTATTTAAGAAAAGAAGTAGCATGAAAGTACAAGAGTCACAATTTATTGAGATCTCTTTTGTTCTTTCTCCTTTCTTTGCCTAGGTCCTAGGATTGCATAAAGTTTCTTATCTTTCTCAATTCTTTCTTTTCCTATATCCATTCTCTCTCTTCCTCATTTCATTTTTACCCATTTGACCTCTTCCCTGATCCTGATCTTTCTGTCTTTCTTTCCCTCTCTCTGTGTTTCTGTATTAATAAATAGGGGCCCCTCTTTCCACTAGATGATGTTCCTTAGAAAAATAATGTAACTTAAAATTGAGATGTGCATCTTACTCGGTAGAACCAAGCCAGAAATCATATATTTCTGTCTTCTACAACTCAAAATAATTTAAACTTCTGAAATAAACTCCTAATAAAAACATTCAACAGAAAGTCATGTAATTGGCAAAGTTTTTTTGAAATTGGTTTTATACTTTTAAGTTTTACAGAGATATGTTTTTATTTACCCCTGTAATCTTTTTATTCAGCATCCTCTAAGTTGAATTATGTATCTTGCCATTATGAACAAGATAATATACACAACTGAAAAGGAAGAGGACAAATAATAGCTTTGATTCAAAAATGTCCTTGCCTCAGATGATAAGGGAAATATAACTTGCAAAGAAAGGGAAAGAATTTCAAAACTCTTCCAAAATGTGCAGGCAGTCTTGGTAGTTTAATGCTATATTATATGATTTAGAAGTTAGTTTAATGCTATATTATATGATTTAGAAGTTACAATCCTCAAGTATGTAGACTATGAACTATACCAATAAAGATGAACATGAAACTGTGTGGCATCAGGAAAAAAATGGAGCAGCTGCTGATATCACAAGCTTGTAATGCTAGTTATATGGAAATCTCTGGAAGAAGAACTAGAAGTACAATGCTTGCCAGATCTATAGAGCAATAGCAGGGTCAGCTCTTAGTTGTTTCATATACTTTTGACTTTGTTTCAAAATATGAAGTAAAGTTTAAGCTGTGAATATTTAAATGTTAGTGTACAAATCTAGATTGTATTTAAAGCCCTACCTTTAATCCTCAGTACTAATGATAACTACATAAGTAAAAAAAAAAAAAAATACATAGTGTTTAAGTCGCCGTTATCTCAAATGGGAAAATTAGTACATCTGTGTTTTGAGTTAAAGAGAAATACAGCAAAAAAAAAGAGGTGTGTGTATCCTCCTCCTTTTTGTCACGTCCTGAAAAGATAAGTAGTGATTTCCTGTTCTAAGACACCAATAAGACCCCACCTACATGCTCAGTCCCAGATTTTCCCTTTCAATTTGTTAAAGATTATGTCTGAATAGATTGTTCTATCACTGCTCTCTTTTTCTCATCTTACTCACTCTCCAATTTGTTCTGTAGGACTGAAGTTTGGGGATTCTGTGAATGACATTTTGACATAGATCTAATCTGTATCTTCTTTTTCTACATCCTGCCAGCTATGAAACAGCATGCCAAATCTTCTATGTTATTTTTTATTTCTGCCAATTTCATGCCAAGGCTGAGGTTAATGTAAATGATGACATATAAATATTTTTCCATTGTAATTTCTTCAGGCAATTCTTTCTCAGCAGAACACTGAGCTACTGTAGCATGTTTTATCATCACAGCAAAGACTGTACAACTGTCATCATGACAATGACCCATTCATATGAACTCCTTCAGAAATTACATTAAATCCATTAGGGATACAGCCCAATACTCAGATGACAGAGCCCATTCATCAAGTAAGCATGGAATCCTGTACTACACAGAGAAAGAAACTGCCCTGGGATTTCTCTGAAAATTATGGTGAGAGTTACTTATAGGAGCAAAAATGACTGAATGACAGTTGCATCAACTAAGAGTCTTTAATGTTTTAGGTGATAGAGTCACACAACCAGCTTGCTCAGTTTCAGGTGCTTCCTCAAGCTATTTTGACTTCTTTACTTCCTTGTTAAAGCGCTTCTCTGTAGTATGAACTATTTCAATCTAGGGGAAAACTGTAACGAATCTGTGTGATTTCTGCAGCTGTGACACTCTGGCAAAAAACAACAGAAGGATTATCTAGTTTACAATTACAGATTACAGTCCATCATGTAAATGAAGTCACAAAGACAGGGATTTGTGACAGCTGGTAACACTACACCTACATTTAAGTCAGAGAGAAACAAATACACCAATGCTGTCATGTAACATGCTTTCGGGTAGATTTCTCAACTCTTCTACTGTTCATAACTCATCCCATGAAATTTTGTCACACAGATTAGACTGACTTGTTCTGCATGAGTTAACCATCAAGATAACCCTTCACTGATATTTCTGTTGGCCAATGAAACTAACATAACCCTTAATTTAATTTAATTTCTCTTCCCTGATAATTTTATGTTATATCAAGTCAAATAATTTGACAAAAGCTATCAAAATATGGAACAGTCATTAAGGGATGCAAACTGTCCAACATCATATGGGGAAAGGTAGACTTCTTGGACTGACCCTTGGAAATTGTATCTTTAACTATATTAACCTAAGTTGAATATTTTATAATCACTTGCTGAAGCCATAAGACTGCTTTTCCCCAAAGAATTTAGGTCATGTCAGTTTCTGTTCAGATATCATTTGTTTTTAATGATTTTGTGTAGATGAGATATGAACAAATGTATATTTTGCCTAGATAGGGCAATGATGACAGTTGTAAAGCATTGATTCAACCTAATATTATGTGCTAACCACTTATTTGTAGAAACTAGGGTGACTGAAAAAGCAGCTGCACCATTAAACAATGTGAACAACAAATCCTGGATGCTATATTACTAGCGTTAACTACACTGCAACTCTTACATAGAATTTCACTGAAACTTTCCCTTTCCAAGTAATTGATTATGGATCTTTGGGGGAAACATGTTATATATATTTTAAGTTCTTTTTGTTTGTTTAATGTACTTACATTTATTTTTGAAAAAACTGACACACTGTGTTTTTTATTGTTTTTATTGTGCTATACATTTTTCTTTGCTACCCTTCTTTCCTCTACCCTCACCTTCAACCCTCTCTCATGGTCCCCATACTCCCAATTTACTCAGGAGATCTTGAGTTTTTCTACTTCCTATTTATATTAGATCCATGTATATCTCTCTTAGGGTCCTCATTGTTGTCTAGGTTCTCTGGGATTGTGAATTGTAGGTTGGTTTTCTTTGCTTTATGTCTAAAAGCCACTTATGAGTGAGCTCATATGACATTTGTCTTTCTAGGTCTGAGTTACCTCAATCAATATGTTTAATAGATCTATCCATTTGCCTGCAAATTTCAAGATGTCATTATTTTTTTCTGCTGTGTAGTACTCCATTGTATAAATGTACCACATTTTCCTTATCCATTTTTCAGTCAAGGGACATTTAGGTTGTTTCCAGGATTTGGCTATGACAAAAACTGTTGCTATGAACACAGTTGACCACATGTCCTTGACCATCCTTTGGGTATATACCAAAAAGTGGTATTGCTGGGTCATGAGGAATGTTGATTCCTAATTTTCTCAGAAATTGCCATACTGATATCCAAAGGGCTGTACCAGTTTGCACTCCATCAGCAATGCAGGAGTGTTATCTTTACACCACATCCCTTCTAGCATAAATTGTCATCAGTGTTTTTGATCTTGGCCATTCTCACAGGTGTAAGATGGAACCTCAGGGTTGTTTTGATCTATATTTCTTTGTTGCCTAAGGATGCTGAGCATTTCCTTAAGTGTCTTTCATCCAATTTAGATTCCTCTCTTGAGGGCTCTCTGTTTGGGTCTGTACTCCATTTTTAATTGGATTATTTGTTCTTTTGAAGACCAATTTCTTAAGTTCTTTGTATATTTTGGAGATAAGCCCTCTGTGTGATGACAGATAGGTGAAGATCTTTTCCTTCTGTAGGCTGCTGTTTTGTCTTACTGACTATGTCTTTTGCTTTATAGAAGCTTTTCAGTTTCAGGAGGTCTCATTTATTGTTTCTCTCACTGTCTGTGCTACTGGGGTTATGTTTAAGAAGTGGCCTCCTTTCCCAATGTATTTGAGTGTACTTCCCACTATCTCTTCTATAAGGTTCGCTGTGGTTGGCTTTATTTTGAAGACTTTGATCCATTTGAACTTGGGTTTTGTGCAAAGTGTTAGATATGGATCTACTTTAATTTTTCTACATGTTGATATCCAGTTATGCCAGCACCATTTGTTGAATATGCTTTCATTTTTCCATTTTATATGTTTGGCTTCTTTGTAAAAGAAGTTTTGATAGCTGTGTGAATTAATATCTAGGTCTCAGATTTGGTTCCATTGATCCTCCTGTCTGTTTTTATGCCAATACCAGGTTGCTTTCAGTACTGTAGCTCTGTAGTATAGTTTGAAATCAGGGATGGTGATGATTCCAGAAATTCCTTTATTGTACATGATTGTTTTGGCTCTCCTGGGTTTTTTTGCTTTTCCAAATGAAATTGAACACTGTTCCTTCAAGGACTGTGAAGAATTTTGCTGGGAATTGCATTAAATCTGTAGATTGCTTTTGGTAAGATTGCCATTTTTACTATGTTAATTCTACCTATCCAGGAGCATGTGAGATCTTTCCATTTTCTGGTGTCTTCTTCAATGTCTTTATTAAAGATTTAAAGTTCTTGTCATACAGGTCTTCCACTTGTTTTGTTAGCATTACTTCAAGATATTTTGTGCTATTTGTGGCCATTGTAAAGGTTGATGTTTCTCTGTTTTCTTTCTCAGTACATTTACCATCTGTGTAAAGGAGGACTACTGATTTTTTGAGTTAATTTTGTATCCTGCTATATTTTTGAAAGTGTTTCCGAGTTGTAGAAACTCCTTGGTAGAAATTTTGGGGTCCCTAATCTAAACTATCATATTATCAACAAATAGTTGAGAGTTTGAATTCTTTTTCAATTTATATCCATTTAATCTCCTTTTGTTGTCTTATTACTCTAGCTAGAACCACAAGAACTATATTGATTAGATATGGAAAGAGTGGATAACTTTGTCTTGTTCCTGATTTCAATAGGATTGCTTTGATTTTCTCTCCATTTAGTTTGATGTTGGCTATTGACTTGCTGTATATTGTCTTTATTATGTTTAGGGATGTTCCTTGTATCCCTGCTCTCTCCAAGACCTTTATCATGAGGGGATTTGGTATGTTGTTAAAGGTTTTTCAGCATCTAACCTGATGATAATGTCATTTTTAGTTTTCAGTTTGTTTATATGGCGTATTACATTGACAGATTTTTATATGTTGAACCATCCCTGCATCTCTGTGATGAAGCCATCTTGATCACAGTGGATGATTTTTCTGATGTGTTCTTGTATTCAATTTGCCAGTATTTTATTTAGTATTTTTGCATCAATGTTTATAAGAGAGATTGGCCTGTAATTCTCTTTCTTAGTAATTTTTTAATGTGTTTTCAGTTTCAGGATAATTGTAGACCCATAAAAAGAGTTTGACAATGTTCCTTCTGCTTCTATTGTGTGGAATATTTTGAGGAGTATTGGTATTAGTTCTCCTTTGAAAATCTTGTAGAATTCTGAGTTGACACCATATGGTCCTGAGCTTTTTTCTGTTGGGAGACTTTTGATGACTGTTTCTGCTTCTTTAGCAGTTATAGGTCTGTTTAATTTGCTTATCTAGTCTTGATTTAATTTTGGTAAGTGCTTTTTCCAATTTTGTGGTGTACAGGTTTTTGAAATATGACCTAATGTTTCTCTGGATTTCCTCTCTTCTGTTGTTATGTCCCCCTTTTCATTTCTGATTTTGTTAATTTATATATTCTCTCTCTGCATTTTAGTTAGTTTAGATAAAGGTTTGTCTATTTTGTATATTTTCTTGAAGAACCAACTTTGTCTCATTGATTCTTTGTATTGTTTTCTTGTTTCTTTTTTCAATTCAATCTCAATTTGATTATATCCTGCTGTCTAGTTCTCCTGCATGAGTTTGCTTCTTTTTGTTCTACAGTTTTCAAATGTCCTGTTAATTGACTAGTGTGGGATTTTTCAAGCTACTTTAGTAGGCATTTAGTGCTATGAACTTTCCCCTTAACATTCCTTACATTGTGTCACATACATCTGAGTATGTTTTGTGGTCATTTTCATTGAATTTTAGGAAGTCTTTAATTTCTCCTTTTATTTCTTCCTTGACCCATTGATGCTTCAGATGAACATTGTTTAATTTCCATATGTTTTTGGGCTTTCTGGAATTAGTGATGCTGTTGAATTCTAATTTTAAGCCATGGTAATCCAATAAGATACATGGGGTTAATCCAACTTCTTTGTATCTGTTGAGGGTTGTTTTTTTTAACCAAGTATGTGGTCAGTTTTTGAGAAGGTTCCATGGGGTGCTGAGAAGAAAGTATATTCTTTTATGTTTAGATGGAATGTTCTATATATGTTTGTTAAGTTCATTTGAGTCATAACATCTGTTGGTTCCCTTATTTCTCTGTTAATTTTCTGTCTGACACACTTGTCCAGTCGTGAGAATGGGATGGTAAAGTCTCCTCCTATTAGTGTGTGGGGTTTAATGTGTGATTTAAGCTTTGGAAATATTTTTTTTTTTACATATGAGGATGTCCTTGTAGTCATGGCTTATATGTTTAGTATTGAGATTTTTAATATTGGATTTTTCCTGTAACTAATATAAAATGTCCTTCTCTGTCTGATTGATTTTAGTTTGAAGCCCATTTTGTTAGATATTAGATTAACCACACTGGCTTGTGTCTTAGATTAATTTGATTGAAAGAAATTTCTCAACCCTTTACTCTGAGGTGATGTCTATCTTTGAGTTTGACTTATATTTCTTGTATTCAGAGGAGGATGGATTCTCTTTTCTTATCCAATCTGTTAACCTATGTCTTTTTATAGGTGAGTTGAGCCCATTTAGACAAAGGGATATTAATGACCAGTGTTTGCTATCTCCTGTTATTTTAGTTTCTGTTATTGGTGACATTATTTTGTGTGTTTTCCCTTCTTTGGGATTTGCTGCTGTGAGATCATCTATTGCCTGCATTTTTGTTGATATAGCCAAATTTCTTGGGTTGGAGTTTTCCTTCTACTAATTTGTATAATGCTGAGTTTGTAGCTAGGTATTGATTAAATCTGGTTCAGTCATGAAATATCTTGTTTTGCCTTTCTATGGTGATTGAAAGTTTGCTGGGTATAGTAGTATGGGCTGACATCCATGGTCTCCTATTGTCATCATAATGCTTGACAAGGACTTGCAGATCTTAATATTCTTTCTTTATTCTGTATGTTTAGTGTTTTGATATTATGTGGTAAGGGGACTTATTTTTTTTGATTTAGTCTATTTGGGGTTCTATAAGCTTTTTGTATCTTCATAGGCATATCTTTCTTTAGATTGAGAAGTTTTCTTCTATGATATATTTTCTTTGCTTTTGAGTTGAACTTCTTCTGTATTTATTATTCTTAGGTTTAATCTTTTCATGGTGTCCCTTATTCCTGGATATTTTGCTTTATGCTTTTATTATATTTAATATTTTCTCTGATTGACAAGTCTATTTTCTTTATTGTTGCTTCAGCACTTGATATTCTCTCTGCCATCTCTTGAATTCTGCTGTTTGTACTTGCATTTGTGGTACCTGATTGTTTTCTCATAATTTCCATTTCTATAATTTCCTCTGCTTTCTGTTTTCTTTACTGCCTCTATTTCAGTTTTCAACTCTTGAGTAGTATTTTTCACATGTTTGCTTGTTTTTTCTTGTTTTTCTTTAAGGGAATTGTCGATTTCTTCCAAATTTTTTTTTGTATTTTTTTCCATTTCTTTGAAAGAAATTTTCATTTCTTCTTTAAGGGTCTCAAGCATTCTTCTAAAATTATTTTTAGATCATTTTCATCTGCTTCATATATATTTGGTTGTTTTTTATTGGTGATGTGTTGCTCTCTGTGGTATTGTATGTGTTCTTACCTTTTCCTCTGATTGGTGTAGTTGGGGCTGTCTGTGTCTCTGGTGATCCAGGTACCAGTGGATCCAAGGCTCTGATGCTTGCTCCTCATGGTGCAGTCAGGGCCAGGGTTCCAGTCACCTTGTTGGTCACTGTGTATTCCTGGAGGTGGCTCAGCACTGCCAGGGGTTGCTCTGCAATATCAGGATCCCTTGGGCCTGGTCTTATGGAAATTGCTTGTCTGGGGCTGTTTCTGCTGAGGTTGCTTCCTTGGGCCTGCTCTGGGGGAGACTGCTGCCTCTGATGGGGGTAGCTGGCTCAGGCCTGTTCCCACAGATGTCCCTGGCTAGGGCCTGCTCCCTTGGAGGTCCCTGTCTCACAGCTCATCCTGCAGAGCTCTGTGACTCAGACCTACTCCCTCAGGGGTCAATCACTTGTGCCTGTTCCTATAGAATTTACTGCCTCAGGTCTGCTTTGGCATAGGTCACTTGCTCAGTCAGGCCTGTTTCTGTAGGTATCCCTGGCCTGGGCCCCTCTCCCATGTAAGTCCCTGGCTTGGAACAAGTCCCAAAGAAGTCTCTGGATTAGACCTACTCCTTCAGACATCCCAGACTCATGCTCAGACCTGCAGAGATCTGTGGCTCCAGCCTACTCCCTCAGCACTTGCGCTCTTATACCTGCTCCTCTGGAGTTTGCTGCTTCAGGCTTTCTCTAGTGCAGGTCGCCATTCATACCTGTTTCCATAGATAACATCTTTTAAGTTTAATGAACTAGGTGAGTACTAGGATTCTCCCTCCAGGTAAAATAAGTTTTAATTCAGAATAAAGAACTATACAGCAATGTTAAAGGTAATTCCAAGAAGTTGGTTGTCTTTAGAAAAAAAAAAACTTGGAAATACTAATCTTATGGTTAAACTCTGTATTATCTATGATCATAATTACATAAACAGATGGTTGTAAGGTTGGTTTACATATGATAGAAACAATGTTATGTAATTTTATGTATGTAACTTAAGCTTTGATTTACTTTTCTCTTTGATTATAATGAAATATCTGGCACTCAACAATATTTTCTGTTAGTATTTTTCTACTTACCCATATACCAAGCTTTTTATCATGATTTTTCCTTCTTAGTTATTTTCAATGTTGATTTTACTTTGAAGACTAGACTTTGATATGCATCGCTGTGATATTGTTTTTGAAAAATATGAAGTATGCTTAATTAATGGTAACAGCTAAAGAGCCAGAATTTTCTCTAAGGGTTATCTAAACTTTTAAAATAATATGTATATCCTACATAAAGAATAGAAATGTGGAAGAAAGCTGATAATTGCAGAACTGCACATACCTGTAGCTGTAAGAATAACTAATAATTTAGATATGTTTTTTTCCAAAATGTCTCCATTTTTTAGTCTGAAATGGAATGAGTGTTGTCTTTCCCAAAGATGGAGTTCTAGAAAAGTAAAGTAGCAAACAGAGATGTTATATTCAAGTAGAACACAGTGACTGGTCTCCAGTTACCTAAACATAGATAATTTGCATTGTGAAACCTCAGTTTGAATTGACACATGAAACAGAAAGAGTTGATCTGTTGCTATCCTATTTTAGAGATAATTATATTTTATAAGCCTGATAAAAACACTTAAAAATAAATTTTTAGAATTATCAAAACATTCCTACAGTTTAAGGTTCTTGTTTCCAAGTGTAAACATTTTCTCTGACTTCTCCATGTACATTGTGTCACTTTTTCCCACCCTCAAAATCACAAATAAATATTTTAGAAGTCATGATAATTTGTCTTACAAGAGAGGAATTACTCAGTGTGTTTAATCCCTTGTGTAAAGATGGGGAACTAAGTAAGTTCAAATGCTAGAACACATCTTAGCTCATCCTTTATGCATGCTAGGGTGTTAACTAGATCTCGTGCTGGCAACCACAGCTGCTGTTAGTACAGGAACTCATTCAGAAGGCACCATTTCATAAGCAGCCTTCTGTAACCTTTAGCACTTAACAGTCATTTTAATAATGTTTTTATTATTTTCTTGAAAGTTTTATATAATATTTTGATCATATTCTAAACCTTTATCAATTCTGCCACTTTTCTACATACACAACTTTTTGTTTGACTGTAGAAATAGTCCTTGAAGACCAGTATCATTGCACAAATATTCTGGTATATTTAGTCTTCTACTGGAAAGTCATCAACCAATCACAGTAAAGCACATTTTAAGAAAACTGTCTCTTCCTTACATAGCTCAATGCCTTAGGTCAAAACTGGTAATCCATGTTCTTTCTTCACAGTAGTATTTCTTCTGTCTTTGGATTGCATAGGTTTTGTACATAGTACAGTATCTCTATGAGTTAATGTGTACAGCTAACCTCAATGTATCCAGAACACACTTACCTCATATTTGCTTACCATCTCAGGATCTTATACTCTTTCTAGCACCTCAATTCTAATGATCTCTGAGCCTTGAAAGGAGATATGTGGTATATAATTTCCATTTAGGACCTTTCTCCTTCTCCTTCTTCTTCTTCTTCTTCTTCTTCTTCTTCTTCTTCTTCTTCTTCTTCTTCTTCTTCTTCTTCTCCTTCTCCTTCTCCTCCTCCTCCTCCTCCTCCTCCTCCTCCTCCTCCT
>PVIU01011700.1:53453-63646 GCA_004026605.1 Ondatra zibethicus | reverse complement strand
ATGGTGAGACCTATGGAGAATGGTGAGACCTATGGAGGATGGTGAGACCTATGGAGAATGGTGAGACCTATGGAGGATGGTGAGATCTATGGAGAATGGTGAGACCTATGGAGGATGGTGAGACCTATGGAGAATGGTGAGACCTATGGAGGATGGTGAGATCTATGGAGAATGGTGAGATCTATGGAGGATGGTGAGATCTATGGAGGATGGTGAGACCTATGGAGGATGGTGAGACCTCTGGAGGATGTTCCTTGCAAACAAAAATCACCGTGTGCTTCATCTACTTCTACTTCATGGGGTATTAGGAGGGCTAAATGAGCTGAATACATAATGTCCTTTAAAATGCAAAATATTAGAGAAATAAAGTTATAATTATGAATTTCCTTTTTTATTTCAAAACATTTGGATTTTATAACACAGAATAAGAAATATCTTTGTTTGGTTTATAATGCTCTAAACTTGTGTAGGAAGATAGATTTATTAAAGATAATATTCTTGTGGTACCATGAAAGCTAGTTCTCCGGAAGATGGGTTCTCAGTAGTTCCCACTCAGGGGCCTCCTGGCCCTGCATTTGAAGTGCATGGTGTCTTCAGCAAAACTGACTGTCTTCCATCTACTGGGGAACCACCAAGAGCAATAGCAACAGCTTGTAATGTTTTGGGAGGCTCATAGGCAACCCTGACCAAAGCTCAAAAGATGGCTTCTTACTTTGGCTGTGGAGGGTTTCATTAGATGGCCTTTGGCTCTTGGGAGGAACATTATCAGCCCAGATGAGGAAGTTACATTTAAACTATATACGTATGATAGATGTTTTCAGATAGATAGCTAAAGTATGATTCTTTATCATCTTTTCAGACATCCTACCTGTTATTTCAGCGGCTTTTCTTCTGTGTTTCATCTCCTTCCTCACCCCTGCTTACAGCCTCCCTCTTCCAATTTCCTGGACAGATCACTTGTCCCCAGCTAGCATCCTCTCTTTTCCCCCACCCCAACAATGCTCCATTTTAACTGTCAAGATTTCTGCATTTACTCCAGGTTATTTATTCATATTTTAAGATTTGAAGTAGTGCACTTGTAACTTGGTAGTAACCGACATCTAGTTAATTGGAGTAAGGGCCAGTTCTACTAGGGGCAAACCATGCCTGGTCCTGGAAACTTACGGCAACCACTCAGGGTCAGTGGAGTTGTGGACCTTAAAGAGGAACTTAGTACCACTAATTTAGAAAACCCAGCACAATTCCTGACTACATATGAAATATTTGTCTTTATATTCACACATCAAGGAAGCTTATCTTTACAAGAGAAGGAGACGATCAGGGGAAAACACCACCAGTCAAAATGGAGACTTGTGGAGCTCAATCACAATGCAGATATCTACAAAACAGGAAGAGGGGGTAGACAGATTGGTAAAAATTAGAGGACTGGGGTGCTGCTGTGAGATGTGCCTCCTGGCAATGTCAGAAGCTGCACCCACAAATGACTGCCTAAACAGGAGCAAAACAAGGACAATAAAAAGAGACACGCTCAAGTGGACAGGTAAAGTCCACAAGGCCTCAACTCCACACAAAGAACTTCAGGTAAGTACTGAGTGCTGAGAGGGAGAGAAACAATCTTCCCCAGAAAAAGAGGACACCAACTGGTTATCCAATCCCAAATGATAAGTCCTAAAAGGAAACACAGAAGTAACACTATACAGAATGAGAACTACAGTTATGAGAGCTTTCTGTATAGTATTACTTGTACGTACTCAGGTTATTAATGAAGTTAATAATTAATGAAGTAACACACAATTAATGAAATAAATAGACCATGGAGAGCATAAAGGGAGGGAAAGGAAGAAGGAAATAATGTAATTATAATATAAATTTAAAAAATAAAAATGTTAGAAAAAAAGATAATATTTACTCAGTTAAGAGTAGGATTTAGATGATGATGATGAATAAGTTGGTTCAGGCACAGCTTATTTTCTTTTCAAAAAAGCACTTACCCCCCCCCATACACAACTCACTCCTTTTAAAGAAAAAAACATGAAATGAAGGCTGAGTAAGATTTGTTTTTAAACTGTACAGTATCTTTTTTTGTAAAGTTAACACACTACCAAACATGTCCTTAGATAGCCCTGTCCTGGTGGTATTTTCAATAGCCACTCATCTTGCCTGGTACAGTCTGGGGGTTGTAAATTGGAATGGAAATCTAAATCAGGTTCTTTTTGGCGCACAGCACAAATTAGTTATATATGGGGATGGTAGTTTTTTTTCTTTTTTTTCATCTTCAGTTGTCTCTGATGCAGCTTATATGAAGACAATTGTTGTTCTGTTAACTGAATACCACTCTGTAATTGCAAAGAAAATTGCAGCTGTTTTGTTGACATTTTGAAAGTTTCTAAGCAAATACATTTTTGTACTAAAAAAATAGGATTCATATTGGATTATTTGGTATTTTGATGCCTAGTTTCTTGAGTTCCTTGTATATTGAAAATTAGTCCTCTGTCTGATGTGGGGTTGGTAAAGATATTTTCCCATTCTGTAGGTTGCCATTTTGTCTTGTTGACCATGTCCTTTGCCTTATAAAGTTTCTCACTTTTATGAGGCCCCATTTATAAATTGTTGCTCTCAGTGTCTGTGCTACTGTTGTTATATTTAGGAAATGGTCTCCTGTGCCCATACGTTCAAGGCTACTTCCCATTTTCTCTTCTATAAGGTTCAGTGTGGCTGGCTTTATGTTGAGGTCTTTGATCCATTTGGACATGAGTTTTTTGCATTGGGATAGATATGGATCTATTTGCATTCTTCTACATGTCAACATCCAGTTACACCAGCACCATTTAATGAAAATACTTTCTTTTTTCCATTGTATAATTTTAGCTTCTTTGTCAAAAAGCAGGTGTTCATAGGTATGTGGATTAATATCAGTGTCTTTAATTTGATTCTCCTGATCAGTCTATTTTTATGCCAATACCAAGATGTTCCCGTTACTATAGTTCTATAGTAGAGCTTGAAGTCAGGGATGGTGAAGCTTCCAGAGATTCCTTCCTTGTACATGATTGATTAGGCTCTCTTAGGAAATGGGTTACAGACCTAAACAGAGAATTCTCAACACAGGAAGCTCAACTGTCCAAAAGATACTTAAGGAATTGGTCAACATGCTTAGCCATCAGGGAAATGCAAATCAATATAACTCTGAGATCCCATCTTACACCTGTCAGAAGGGCTAACATCAAAAACACACTTATGTTGGAGAGGATGCAGAGTAAGGAGAACACTCTTCCATTGCTGGTGGGAGTGCAAACTTTACAGACACTTTGGAGATCATCAGTATTACAGTTTCTCTGATAATTGGGAATCAATCTACCTCAAGATCCAGCAATACCACTCTTGGGCGTATACCCAAAAGATGCACACTCATACCACAAGGACATTTGCTCAGCTGTGTTCATAGCAGTACTATTTGTAATAGCCAAAACCTTCAAACAACCTAGATGTTCCTCAACTGAAGTATGGATAAAGAAAATGTGGTACATTTACACAATGGAGTACTTACTACTCAGTGGTTAAAAAAACAATGACATCATGAAATTTGCAGGCAAATGGATAGAACCAGAAAGAAACATCCTGAGTGAGGTAACCCAGACCCATAAAAAAAAACATGGTATGCACTCACCCATAAGTGGATATTAGACATAAAGCAAGGGATAAGCAGCCTTTAGTCCACAACCCCAGAGAAGCTAGGTAACAAGGAGAACCCTAGGAGAGACATACATGGATCCCCCTGGGAAGGGGAATTAGACAAGACCTTCTGAGAAAATTGGGAATGGGGAGAGGAGAAAAGAGGG
Source organism: Ondatra zibethicus (assembly GCA_004026605.1). Lineage (NCBI taxonomy): Eukaryota > Metazoa > Chordata > Mammalia > Rodentia > Cricetidae > Ondatra > Ondatra zibethicus. Next base: position 59,810 of record PVIU01011700.1, on the reverse strand, counting down.
CAGAAGGGGAGAGGGAGGAGATAATAAATAGGAGGAGGAGAACATTAGGAAATGGATTGGCTAAGTTGGAGAAGAATGGGGAGGGAGAGCAATGAAAGAGATATCTTGACTGAGGGAGCCATTATGGGGCTAGCGAGAAATCCAACACTAGGGAATTCTCTGGAATCCACAAGGATGACTCCAGCTAGGACCTTGAGTAATAGTGAAGTGTGTTCCTGAACTGGCCTGCCCCTGTAGTCAGATTGATGACTACCTTAATTGTCATCATAGAACCTTCATCCAACAACTGATAGAAGCAGATGCAGAGATCCACAGCTCTAGGCAGAGCTTCTGGAGACCAGTCAAGGAGTTGGAGGAGTAATAAGTGAGCAAAAGGGTCAAGACCATAATGGGAATACCCACTGAGACACCCGAATGAGTGGGGGATTGGGGTAAAGTGAGGGATGTGGGAGGAGGGAATGGAGTGGAAACTGGTATAGGTATGTAAAAAGAGAAAAGATTGCTAAAAAATAAATTTAATAAAAAAGAACAGTATTTAGTTAGTAAAGTGTATAAGCATGAATACACGAGTCTGGTTCTCAACACCATGTAAAAAAGTCAGTAGTGGCCTGCATTTATAAATGTATCCTTTGTGAGGTGGGCACACGAGGATGCATGGGGCTAGTTGGCAAGTTCTCCAGTCTCATTGAACGAGTGGAGAGTGACTGTGGAAGAAACCTGATGCTGACCTTTGACTTTAGGAAAAGAGGCATCTATATTATACTCACAAGTTTGACATACATATAAAGGAAACAATGAAAGCGTATGAGACACATAATTTTGCTTCTACCTATTGTGTACCCCTTTTCCCTAAGGAAAAATATTTTAAGCATAAAACTCAAGCATAGCTGTATATGCTTCTCACACATTGACAAGGAGGCAGACATACTGTGTTAAACCCATGTGGGTATGAAACAAGAATTCTGTCTCCCACTAGCAAGTGTGGTGTAGGAGGTCCTTCTGTATTTCTGTTGCTTTCATTGGTTGAATAAAGAAACTGCCTTGGCCTTTAGATAGGACAGAAATCAGGGAGGTGGAGTAGACAAAATGGAATTCTGGGAGGAAGAAGAACAGAGTGCCAGATGCCATGAAGCTCCTGTCTGAGACTGACATTGGTTAGAATCTTTCCCGGTAAGCTACAACCTTGTGGTGAACACAGATTAATAGAAATGGGTTAGATCAAGATGTGAGAGTTGGCTGAGATATAATGGGCCAGGCAGTAATTTAATTAATACAATTTCTGTGTGGTTATTTCAGGACTTAAGCTAGCCGGGTGGCCGGGAGCTGGGCAGCTGGGACAAAAAGCTGGCCCGCTCGTCTCATACTACACAAGTGAATGTGCATCTGGGTTTTCCATGTGAGTTGTAAAGAATATGTGAGCTTCCATCCTCTAGGAATGGCCACTTACAATCCTGAACTCATTCCAGATAAACCATTGAAATTAAAATTAACAGCACAGCACTGAGTCATGCAAACAGCTTCCACATGGAATAATATTTGTGATAGCATAAATGTAAAACAGATTTTTCTAGTTAATATTAGATTCCAGGAGAAATAATTTGTGTTCTTCCTACTAGCAAAAGGAAAAGATATGAGAGTGAATCTACTTCAGTCCTAGCTATGTGGATGATTTGCTGGCATATAGATTTGCATTCATATTTTTCTCAGACCCTTTATAAAGTCTTTGCTGAATAAGAAAACAATCTTGATAAAACATTGCAGAATTAGCACAGGAGACCTAAATGCAGCACCAGTAGCACAGACACTAAGAGCAACAATCAATTAATGGGACCTCCTTGAACTGAGAAGCTTCTGTAAGGCATTGTAAAGGGTAAATAAGACAAAGTAATAGCCTACAGAATGGTAAAAGATCTTCACCAATCCCAGTCTGACAGAGAGCTGATCTCCAAAATATATAAAGAACTCAAGAAACTAGAAATCACAAAACAAAGTAATTCAATTAAAAAATGGGGTATAAAGCTAGAGATTTTTCAGCAAAGGAATCTCAAATGGCCAAAAGACATTTAAAGAATTGCTCAACCTCCTTAATCATCAGGAAAATGCAAATCAAAATGACTCAGATACCACATCTTACACCTGTCAGAATGGATAACAACAAAAGTACTGAGGACAGCTTACATTGGAGAGGATGTGGAGTTGGGATCACGCCTCCACTGTTGGTGGAATTACAAACTTGTATAGCTACTTTAGAAATCAGTATGGCTGTTTCTCAGAAAACTGGGAATCAATCTACCTCAAGACTCAGCGATACCGCTCCTGTGTATATATTCAAAGGATACTCAGTCATAGCACAAGAACACTTGCTCAACAATGTTCATAGCAGCATTATTTGTAATAGCCAGAACCTGGAAATAACCTAGAATCCTCCCAACTGAAGAATGAATTTAAAAAAAAAAATGTGGTATATTTATACAATGTAGTATTAGTTGCAAAAAAACATGACATTGTGAAATTTGCAGGTAAATGGATGGAACTAGAAAAATCATCCTGAGTGAGATAACCCAGACTCATAAATACAAACATGGTATGTACTCAGTCATAAGTGGATATTAGATATAAAGTAAAAAATAACCAGACTATAATCCACAGCTCCAGAAAAACTAGGTAACAAGACCCTAAGAGGGACACATGGATCACCCAGGTAATGGAAATTAAATGAGATCTCCTGGGTAAACTGGAGGTAAGGAGGGGAGGTAAAGGGAAGGGAATGGAAGATGAGAACATGAGGGAACAGGATAGTCAAGTAGGGAGAGGGACATAGTGGAGAGCAATGAAAGAGAGATCTTGATGGAGGGAGCCTTATGGGGTTAGTGAGAAACCTGGTGCTAGGGAAATTCCCAAGGATCTACAAGGATGACCCCAGCTAAGACTCCTAGCAACAGTGGAGAGGGAGCCCGAATTGGCCTTCTTCTATAATCAAATTGGTTAATACCCCAACTACCATCGTAGAGTCTTCATCCAGTAACTGATATAATTGGATGCAGAGATCCACAACCAGGCCAGGCCAAACTCCGAGAATCCAATTGAAGAGAGTGAGGAGGGAATATGTGAGCAATGGAGGTCAAGATCATGATGGAGAAATCTACAGAGACAGCTGAGCCAAACTGTAGGCTGAAAGCTGTGGAGACTCCATGGGACTGAACTAGGCCCTCCATATGCAGGAGACAGTGGAGAAGCTTGGATTATCTGTGAGACACCTATCTAGTAGGACCAGGATCTATCCCTGGTACATGAGCCAGCTTATTGGAGCCCATTCCCTATGGTGGGATGCTGTGCACAGACTGAGCCTAAATTGCCAGCTCCATTTTACACAGCCTGGACTTTCATGTGTAGCATGATGCTAAGGCGTTTAGAAGTGCAGGAACATCTCAGTGGTCACACCTGGACTAGAAACAGTGACTTCCACTGAATACACATCCTTCTTCTACTTCTTGGATGATTACAAGTTGGCCAAGGGGTCGTCTGTCTTCTAAGGCAGAAACTTCCCTTTGGTGGGCATGAGCTTCACCTGAGCTTTGCTTGACTGCTGTCTGGGCTCCACTGATCTTTGCCCACTGCAGCAGGTTTGCTGACTTGTCCCCAAAACACAAGAGCCGGGAAAGAGAATGTTCATTGAACTTCTACTCTACCCTATGATATTGCTGTGTGTTTTATTGCTTTATTTTAGATTATTTAATAAAGATGAGGAAGTGTGGGATAGGGATGCCAATATATGGCATTTTCTTTCACTAAATCAAGCTGTCATGATGAGAAGGTAAAAAATATCACACAGTGGGGAGGATTTGTTTCAATGAAAGAGAAAACATTATTAAAATGAAAAAGGACTTAAAATTTAAAGTTGTCTACTTTTTTTAAGTAAGGGTATTTTGAAAGTAAGGATAGCTCCAGGAGACAATCCATTTGGCCCTTTCTGTGAGTTGTGGTGGTCTTGAGCCAGTGGCTGATGAAAAGGTCAATGCACATGCATTCTTCTGTGTCACGCAGCTGCAAACTGTGATAGCAGTAAGGACTCAGTCGCTCATGGACCGCCCTTCTCCCTTTAAAGACATCTACAAAGGTGGAAATCAATGGTTTTATTTACCCCTCGGGAATTTTGTTAAATCTCTTTCAGATATTTTATCTCTTTACTCATTGAGTACCATCATGTCTTCTCTCGAATTCTCCTCTAGTACTCTCTAAAGTAGATTACTGACTGAGGGGCGCCAGATGAGGTGTCTGTGAGGGATCAGGCAGGGAAGTGAAGCATGAAGATTAGAGAAGGAAGAAACCTCAGTTCAGATTGGTTTCATCAAATAGGATCAGGACTTCTAAAGCATCTGATAGCAAGGCTTTCATTGCAAACAGATTTAAACACAGCATAATTAGGAAAAAAAGTTTTCATGCTGCAACACAATCCCCAGTGCATAAGGAAGCACAACTACATCGAGATTTGACCCAGGGTGCATGCCATTTCTTCCAAGAACATGGGCTGTAGGGATAGGCTACTTGTACTAGCGCCAGGGCCTAGAGAAGGCTCTGGCTTGTCATTAAAAAGTATAGAGATGTTTGGACTATTAGCTGCCTCTGGCCCTGACTGTGGGAGCTCTGGAGAGTCCCTGGCTATGCAGATCATGTAAGGATCATTTAGACTATTAAGTATCTTTGGTCTTGGTTGTGGAAGCTTGGAAATCCCCTAACTGTAAGAGTCATTTAAATTACTCTCCATCCTGGTCCTGGTTGTTGGAGCTTGACATGGCATGACCCAACATGTAACAGAGATCACCAGGCTATTATTCAATCCAATTCCCAGCTTTCTGGATGAAAGAACAGGTTTTTTGCTTGTTTATGTTTGTTTGCTTGCTTGTTTATTTTTTGTTTTGTTTTTGTTTCATTTCTTTCTTTCTTTTTTAAAAACCTTTCCATTAGAAAGACAATCCTGCATGCTTAACATTTCTGGTTACTTTGGAGATCTGTAGTACAAGGACCTTGATGCTGTGCCCCACACAACTGACTGCTCTTCAGCTGTCACCTCTTTTTTTTTTTTATCAATTTAGGAAACCACAGCACATCTTTTTGTTTCCTCAGAACATCTTATGCCAAGAAAAACATTGTGGAACAATATGGTGTGAAGATGTAGCTGAGTGGAAGAGAACATAGTTCGCATACAGGAGCCCTGGGGTTTCAGTCTCCAGCAACACACACACACACACACACACACACACACACACACACACACTCTACAGGGTTCGGATATTTGAACACTTGGTCTACAGTTTGGAGAGATTCAACAGGTGTGGCCTTTTAGGATGAATTATGTCACTATTTACCTTCCTTCCAGTTTATGTATTCTACTTCATTCATTTGGTAAAAGATGTGAACTCTCAGCTCTCTTCTCCTGGTGTCATGTCTGCCCCTTCCTACCTGGCTTCTCACCAGACTTGCTGCTCTTTCCTCTGGAAATGATGCCCGAGCACAGTTACTTCTGCATGCTGTTGTTTATCATATCAACAAAGGAGGAATGAATACACACACCCACAGCACATGGACAATGGATTGGCTTGTAGAACATCTCATTTTAGCTCTCAATATTTTATGGAAAATAAGATGAAAAAATGAATTACTTCAGTTCACATAATCACTTACTTCCAAAATATTCCTAAGCCATGTTTAGCCTCTGGCCAAGTATTGACCCAAAGGCCCCTTCACTTTCAGCCTCGAGTTAAGCAGATGCTGTGCTCAAGCCCCCTCAACCATAGCACCCTTGATGCACTTCCACCTTGGTTTCTTATTTCATCTAGAATAAAGGAACTTTACTTTAATTTATGAGGGTCTGATCTGAGCCTATTGCAAATGATTTCCAAACTCTATAATTGCCCTCTCTTAGCACATTAGGTCACAAATAAGTGAGGAAATTGGCCATGAAACCCAATGACATTTAAGTGGAGTCCAGAAGGAAGGCAGATTCTCTCACAGTTATTTTGTAACTAGTGTCAAAAGACACAGGCACGGGGTAGCTAGTCAGTGGTAGTGCACACCTTTAACCCCAGCACTTGGAAGACAGAGAAGGCAGATCTCTGTGAGTCCAAGGCCAGTCTAGTCTACAAAGTTTGTTCTAGGCCAGCAAAGACTACACAGAGAATCCCCTGCCAAAAAAAAAAAAAAAAAAAAAAAAAAAAAAAAAAAAAAAAAAAAAAAAAAAAAAAAAAAAAAAAAAAAAAAAAAAAAAAAAAAAAAAAAAAAAAAAAAAAAAAAAAAAAAAAAAAAAAAAAAAAAAAAAAAAAAAAAAAAAAAAAAAAAAAAAAAAAAAAAAAAAAAAAA
>PVIU01011700.1:42076-53353 GCA_004026605.1 Ondatra zibethicus | reverse complement strand
GAAGGGAATTTTTGCCTCCTGTGTAGAGATATGAACATTTCACTTACCATACCATGAAATGTGTAAAAGGAATTACCTAGCATATTGGAAAATGAAGATAAGACTTTCTCAGTAGTCAAGAAAGGGCTCCAAGGACATTCATGTGCACCACTGGGGAGTCATGAGAAGTCAGAGCAAAAGTGAGAAGCATCAGCGGCGACATGAGCATCGGGGGACACACAGTGCAGACCTGTGCTGAGTCGGCTCTGCTCCAGACTCCACTGCTATTGAGCCCTGCACCAGCCTCGCTCTCCTCTACACGATAGAACTGTCTGCTGCCTGAAAATATTTTTGCATAACTGGACAGGATTAATTTAATGGTTTCATCTTAATTCTGCTCTAAAATTTCTTAATTTAACTAAATAACTTTAGTATTCTCCTGGAACCATTATTTGGAGAAACTCTTAAAATGAGCCATTACAAAAATAACGATTTTGCTAAAGAATATACAGAGTAAAAACCATCATTCCAGTAGATGGAGCAGAGGTCACATCAGAAGAGTTGAACACTGTCTGGTCCTGGATATGTAGCTCAGGTCCAGGTGCTCAGCAGAACTCTGTGGTGGAAAAGGCCCATTTGAGAGCAAAGACTGAGCAATACTGAATACTGCTTCACTAAACACCTCATTAGGACTTAGAAAATGCCCTATCCTATTCAAACAGGAGGCAAACACAACCTTAGGCAAATACCAAAATGAATCCTTAAAGAAACATTTGTACTTTAGAGGAAGAAAGTCATAACTCTGATTTGTTTAAAAGCCTCACTGTGGTCCTTCCCAATCGCTCCACGTAAAACAGATGAGGCTACAGTCCTTAGTGGAGCCTCTAAGTGCATGGCTAGTTCAGTCTCCTGCTGATGGTAATATGTGTATTTCTTCCCTCACAGACTGTTCATGAATTGTGTGATTGCTTGATATGGAATTATGAAGAACTAGATCAATAAACACAGCAGGATTCTGGATTAAAGCCTTTGCTTACACAGTAGACCAATGAACAAATGGGATCCTTAGAAACTGCAAAGCTTAGAGCTGGCCATACATATTCCCCTTTGGGAGCCCATTAGCAAGTGGAGTTACAAACATTAACAGATAAATATGGATAAGCAGATGTGTTGATCAGAACATTTATTACCTACCACGTTAGTGCTGGGAGTCAGGTTGGCCACCTTCGGCATTTACTAAGGCCATGGGTGTGCGAAAGGAAAACACCCCCATGATGAGTGGTATATGGCTAAAAGAGAAGCATAATTCTCTGTGTTAGATTTGGGACCCAAAGCGAGCTCTTCTATCTCTTTATACTAGAACCATTCTGAAGCGTGTCTTATACTAAACAAGTAAATAAAAATCCCTAATTTTAAAAATTGCCATAATTTTACACACAAAGAATTATATGGCCCTTACTTTGTATTTTTCTTCATTAACAAAGGAACCACTAATTCACAATAATTAGTTGTGAACTAAAGCTTATTAAAACTATTTCATTGTATTTTACCTGTCCATATCTATATAAATCTGGACAGCTTTCTTGATAATTTTAAAGAATATATATGTATATTATATAGATACAAAGTTCAATAAAGTGTATGTATGTACACATAAGCATAGTATTGTGTGTGTGTGTGTGTCTGTTTTACTAACCCAATCTTCAAACTTATCCAATCCCTTGTTATACTGCTCCAGGGTCCAGGGTAATAACTTTTTATTATCATGAAAAGGATGCCATAGTTAGAAAAGTTCACCCTAAATAAAGAGATATGGCACTGTCTCATGCTAACAAGCCAAGCTGTCACAGATAGGAGGTGGAAATGAGACAGTGGGCACTGATTCTCACCTTTTCAGAGCTTGAGTTCTGGCAGCCATCGGGGTACCAGCCCTGTTTGCTTCTGGTGGTGCTTCTTCTGTTCAATGCAGATTGTGACATCCTTAACGTGTTCTCCCATGTCCTCTGAGTGAAAACAGTGACCTACACTGTCTCTGCAGGACACAGCTAAGAAGGACCACTGACTACAGAAGGGCAGCATTTCACACTTTTAACCTGCCCCATGCAACTTAAACACTGCTATTCCTCCATCTTTTCATTTTTGAGGTCTTCAAAGGAAAGAAACTGTATAGCTATGCTATCCTTCTAAACACTCCTAAGTTTTTCATTCTTTGTTATTTGTGTGTTTTTTTTTTTTTAGTTTTGTTGTTGTTTTTAATTGTCATTCTGGGAGGCAGTAATGGCCTATTTTCCAAAACAACTGAAGACTACCAAAGAAAAATTTTATTGATTTAAAAATTTAAAAATGACAGGACTTTTGTGTGTTACTTTTGAGTTCCCAAGCCAGCCAGTCTTCCCATGACCTCCTCCAGGACCTAGCCAGCAGCATCTCTCTCACCTTACCATCTTTGTTTTCAATCCAAGCTACCAGATCTATCCCTGGTATCACATCCACTCACCTAGTCCAGTCTGACCAACCCCGAGTGTGACACAGCCACCCTCCCGACTTCTTCCAGGACTCCCCCACCTGCACCTTTAGGACCACTTGCAACAATTTGAACTAGCCAGACCTCCCATGTCCTCCCCCAGTCTACCCCTTCGGTACCACTTACAACAATCCCAACTAGCCAGACCTCCCGTGTCCTCCCTCACATTCTGGCTGCTGAGTCTTCCTGAACTCCTCCTCCACGCCTTCTCCTCAGTCTGCTAGATCTAGTCTTGGATCCATATAGGGTGCCATGGCCTAGGCTGGCCTCCTCTTACTTCACTACAAACAATTTCTAGGCTTCAACTAGAACCCTTGATTCTGATCCTCCAGGCCACTTCCATGACATATGCCACCTTTCCACAAAGTCACATCTACTCCAGGCTCAGAATAGCAAACACATACTATAAAGCAGCCTAGTCCCCTCTATCTGACTGACTTCATTCTATTCAAGTTATGCCCTACCTCTAGGCCCAATGTGCCCACGCATGCTCTGTTCTGCCCCAACCTGCTGTTTCCATATCAGATGCAGAACTAACAAAATAAGTTCATATGCCCAGACTTCATTGCAAAAGTACCAACAATATGAAAGAGCAAGCCATTATTTTCTCTCAAAACGTGATAGCCATGTAGAAGGTTTCCCCATTGAAATTATCTAGAATAAACCCAGGACACATAAATTATACAATCATAAGCTTTATCAAAGAATTAAAAAATTTTAAAGAAGATACAAAGACACAGCTCAATGAAATTAAGGGGAAAAAAATCTTAGGGAAGTGAACACCTGACTGATGTCCAAAAAAACATAAAGTTATTAAACTGGTGAACATAATGGAGGACTTGAAATGGTAGTAAGAAGATAGAAATGTAGAAGAGAACTCAAGCTGAAATAAACTTGGGAATGAAAAATCCAATAACTCCATTAGAAAATCCAAAAGGAAGACTCAGCAGTAGAGTGAGTCAACAGAAGACAGGACACCAAGACTCAAAGATGGTGAAGAGATCTAGACGGAAGACAGAATGCCAAGACTCAAAGACGGAGAAGACATCTAGACAAAAGAGCGAGGAAGACACAGAAAATATGTAACATCAGGAAAAACCCAGCCTTTTGATTACGAACATAAATGAGGAAGAAAAATTTCAAGTCAATGCCATAGGCCAGGTCTTCACCTAGATCTTAGAAGAAAACTTCCTGGACAAAGGAAAGGCACACTCATACAGACGCAAGAAACACACAGAATACTAAATTGACAAGATCCAGTTAGAAAATCACCACGGGATAATACATGTAACAAAAAAAATATTGAAAGCTGCAAGAGAAAGAACACATCCGAATAATCCAAATAATAGCTTCTTTCTCAATGGAAACCCTGAAAGCCAGGGGAGCCTGAGCTTTCCTGAAGAATCCGTGAAAACAAATCTAAATTAACATGCTCAGTGAAAATACATGTCATAAATCAAATCTATCTATCTATCTATCTATCTATCTATCTATCTATCTATCTATCTACATATACATATCAAATAACACACACATTTCAATAATGACTTTAAATAGCAATGGCTTCAATTCTCCAATAAAAAGACAGAATCAATGGCTCAAAACCAAAATCCATTTATCTGTTTTCCATAAAAACACATATAGGATCATCTGATAGCAAAAGAATGGACAAAAATATTCTCATCAATTGGAATAGGGAAGCACGTAGATGGTGCTATACTAATATCTGACAAAATAGACTTCAAACTAAAACTAATCAGAAGACATAAAGAAGTACACTTCTCTCTAATAAAAGGAATCATTAAGAAAGGAAACATTACTATTCAAAACACATACACCAAACGCTGGGTCACCAAATTTTATTTTAAAATGTACTACTGGATTTAAAGATGCATATTAACATCAATCCAATAATAGCAGGTGATTTCATTACCCAACTTTCACCAATAGCATGGGAATCTGGACATAAAGAAATCATTAGAGAACATCCATGTGTAGGGGGGTCCCTGAAGGCATATCAGCCAGCAGTGAAAGAATAAACACATGAAGAGGCAAGGATGCAAACTCAGTTCAGTTCCATTTAAGGTGGAAAAAACTTTGGGATTCTGATGCCAGGCTCTTTGTTGTTAGCTTATTGAAACATGAGTACAATACAGGCAGAAGCTTCTTGGTGTCATATAATCCCAGTGAAGAAGGAGGCATAATTGCATTGAAGCTCAACTCAAAATATGTGCCATTCCTTCCCAGAATTTGGGTTCTAAGGATGGACTATAAGCATTAGTTTAAGGGTCTATGGAAGGATCTGATATTGTCTTATCATACAGACCGTAAAGAAGTTATTTGAGCTATTATCCACCTCCAGTCCCAGCTGATGGAGCTTGGGGGAGCCCCTAGCTATGCAGATAATATTAGGGTCATTTAGAGTACTAGCTCCCTCTGGTCCTGGTTGTGGGAGTTTGATACAGCCTGGCCTTACAGACAATGCAGATCATCAGGCTACTAATTCCCTCCAATTCTCAGTCTTCTTTGTGGAAAAACAGGTTATTGTCTTTTGAAAGGGCAATCCTACATGGCTAACATTCCTGGTTTCCCTGGTGATCCGTGCCCCCAATATTTCAGAATTACTTGACTTCACACAGCAAATGGACCTAACAGAATAGAATATTCCAAGCAAACCCAAGACATACACATTTTACTCAGCAGCACAAGGAAAATTTACAAAATTAGACTCATCATGTAACACAAAACAAATCTTTACAAACACAGAAAGATTGAAATCACACCTTGTATCCTATCTGACCTCAATGAGATAAAACAAAATTGACACCAAACAAATCTCTGGTAAATACACAGACTCTGGCAGTTTAAACAATCATTACAGAATGAGAAGTGGGTCAAAGAGGAATTCAAGAAAAATAAAAATATTCTTGGAATTAAGAAACAATGAAAACACAACAAAACCTCTGAGACACACTGAAAGCAGTCCCATGAGGGCAATTTTTTTGTATTAATTTTTTAATTAATTTTTTTGTATTAATGAGGCAACACATAAAAAAGGAAGAAAGCTGATCCAAAGCAGTTTACAGTAATAAGCAATAAAAATGAGAACAGAGAATACTGAAATAGAAACAAAGAAAATTATACAAACTATTAACAAATCTAAGAACTCATTTCTTAAGAAGATAAACGAGAATGTTGACCCAACTACCCAAAACAAAGGGAGGACCCACATTCTCAGAGTCAGAAATGAACACGGAAACATTTTGAAAGACAACAAAGACATTCAGGACATTGTTGGAGAATGTGTTTAAAATCGTGTACTCCACTGAGCCAGAAAACTTAAGAGAAATAGATGAAGCTGTAGATTCAGCCTACACAACAAATCAAACCAAGGCTAAGTAAACAACCAATATAGACCTAACCCATAATGAGGGAGGAGACAGAAGGAGTAATAAACACCTAGAAGAAAAAAGTTCAGAGCCAGATGGAGTCATAGCCAAATTTTACTAAATATTTAAAGAGAATTTAATCTACAGCCTATACTTCTTAAACTATTTAAAAATACAAACAGAAGGAACATTCCCAAACTGTCTGTGAAGATAGTTTCATTCTAATACCAACACCAGGTATAGACACAACAAAGAAAGAAAACTACAGGCTGAAGTTGAACACAGACTGAAAAATATTCACTAAATACTTGCAAACAGAATACAGAGATACATCAAAAAGATTATTAATCATAATAAAGTAAGTTTTATCCCTTAAATGCAGGGATGGTTCAACATACACAGCTACACAGCTAATAAATGTAACAAACCAAATAAATTGTTTTAAAGATAAAAATCACGAGACCATCTCAATGAATGAAGAAGAAGCCTCTGACCAACCTCAACCTGCCTTCGTGGTAAACATCTTAGACAATGCAGGGCTAGAAGTGAAATACCTCAACACAATAAAATCTGTATCTGAGAAACTCTGAGCCTACATCTTCCTAAATATAAAACTGTCTAAAGTCAGGAATGAGACAGGGATGTCCATTAACCCCTGTTGCAGGCTGGGCTGATCAACAGAGCCTTTTGATGAGGCCCTAATATATGGAGAAAAAACATTTTTGCTTTTTTCCCCTCAAATCCTAGGAATATCCTTGCCAGAGCTAATAACAGCTGGGGCCAGGGCACAAGGAACTTTTCCTTGAGCACTCAATGAAAAGAAAGGAACACACACCTCCTACTATAAAACCAACAATATACTTAGCAGAGCTGCAAATGACCTGGGCACAGTGACTATGGGAAGCTGTGGCTTCAGTTCCTGTGATCTCAGCCCTTTCCACCATAAGGGATTACTTACTAGTTATCATTTTCAGGGCTTCTGTGTGTTCAGTCTGAGATTTTTGAGATACCTTGTGTCCTCCTTATGCAACATTACTTGATTAGCTCCTTGTCAACTTTTCCCCAATGAAAGATTGTTTCTTCTGACTCTGTCCCATTGCTTCCCTTGAAAAAGTAAAAATATGTTGTACTTCTTAATAACTTAATAATATAGCTGCCCCAGGTGAATCCCAACTTGTTTTCAATAATGTGCATGAAGTGCTAGCTGGAGCAATAAGGCTAGAGAAGGAAATTAAATGACACACATGGAAAAAGAGACACACTGTTCATCCTTGGAGAGTTCATGGTATCTTTCATTACAGATCAATAACATTCTATCAGTAAGCCTCAAAAATGTTAAAACAAATTCCAACATGGCAGGGTACAAAAGCACCTTCCACAAATCCAGAAATTGGTAGCCTGCCTGCACTAACAACAAACACACAGAGAAGGACATTATGACACACAATAGACTGAAAGGAAGTGAAATAGCGAGTAATAAACCTACCCAAAGAAGGGAAAGAGTTCTACGATGATGATTTTAAACCTCATCAGAAAGAGAAAAAACAAACAAACAAGAAAGTAAAACCGTTGCACATCCATGTATTGGTAGCATCAATTTTGTGAAAATGACTATTTTACCAAAGACTATTTACAGATTCAATGTAATACAGAAGAAACCATCTTATTTTTAACAGACAAAGAAAAATCTATCCCAAAATTCATATGAAACCACAAAAGACTTTGGATACACAAAGGAATCAATCCTGAGCAAAAAGAACAATGCTAGGCAGATTACCATTTCCTATATTAAGATATATTACAAAGACATGGTAATAAAAACAACATAATACTGGCACAAAACCAGACATGAATAGCAATGGAACAAACCTGAAAACTCCAAGCATGAGTACACATAACTTAAGTCAGTTAATATTTGTCAAAGTTGTCAAAAAGATAAGGTGGAGAAAAATATATCTGTAGTAAATGATGCTGGAACAAATGGGATGTACACACGTAAAAGAATGAAATTAGACCCATTTCCATTTCCTTTCACACAAACCATTTCAAAATGGATCAAAGAACGAAATATAAACCAGAAACATTGAAACTGCTAGTAATCAGATTTATGACTGCCTTAATTGTCATAACAGAACCTTCATCCTTTAGCTGGGGGAAGTAGATGCAGAGTTCCACCGCTAAGCATTGAGCTGAGCTCCTGGAGTCCAGTCATAGACACAGAGAAGTGATAATATGAGCAAAGGGCCTAAGACCATGATGGGAAAATTTAAAGAAACAGCTGACCCAAGCTAGTGTGAGGGCACTGATTCCAGACTTACAGCTGGAGAACCTGCATAGGACCAAATTAGTCCCTCTCAATGTGGGTGACAATTGTGTGGTTTGAGTAGTTTGTGGGACCTTGACAGTGGAACCAGGGTTTATCTCTAGTGCATGAACTGGCTCTTTGGAGCCCATTCCCTATGGAGGGATACCTTACTCAGACTAGATACGGGTGTGTGTGGGAGGTCCTTGGTCCTGCCTCAAGTGATGTGATAGACTTTGTTGACTTTTCATAGGAAGACTCATACTCTTTAAGGCTTAGATGGGGGATGTCAGGGAAAAGAGGGAAGTGGGAGGAGGGAAGGGAGAGGGAACTGGAATTAGTACGTAAAATAAAAATGTTGTTTTTTAAAAAAAAGAAAGAAAGAAACAGGGACTAGAGTTCCCTTCAATATAATGGACCTAAAAGCCTCCTCCTATGGAATGATGTTCATGATAAATTAAAGTGCCCTGCAATCTTCCAGAGAAGTGGGGGAAGCAACCAATACTTTTACCCAGATATAACACCTATGAACCACAACAATGACAAGCAAGCCCTGAGAGTGCATTAAGGGCAAACATGCCTTGGTAGTAGTAAAAAGTTCTGTAACTGAACTTAAATCCTGCTCAGCTATGCCTGGTACTGGAAACACAGCCACCTTCTCAGTGCTAATAAAGTCATGTACCCTGGAAAATAACCTACAACTTCCACCTTACTAGACCAGAATAATCCCTAAAGATCATTTGAAAAGATACTCCTCAGTATAGTTCTCAATAAGTATTTATATTAAACTATCCTTGAAATTTTCTATAGTACTATAAGGAAAAAATTAACATGGTCTAGGTGATAAAAATATTTCATTATAAAAGAGTAATTAAAGGGTATGTATTTTCCTTTTGTATCGACAATGTTTTATTAAAAGATAAACATTTAGTTTGAGAAGAAATAATCTTAGACAAGCCTGACTTAGGAAGAAAATTATAAAATGATGTTCCAAGGACATGAGGCACGTTATAGATAAAAGCTCACTGTGTTACTCTGTAGTTAAAAAGAGGCCATGCGTCAAGTTTTTGAGGAAATGACAGTGATTCCAGTTCCATGGGGAAACAAAAGTCGCCTGGAAGGACAATTTCCAACATCAATTACTAAATTAATTGCTACTAAGTTGATTAATATACTTAAAAGTTGATGCTGTTGAAATGTCTATCAGTTTCATAATGCTGATCATATTATCTGAGACAGCAAATAATTGAATTAGATAAATGCAAAAGAGGGCTCAGCAGGTAAAGGCATTCACTTGCTATAACTTGACAGATATATTCAGTCCCTGGGACTCAGATGGTGGAAGGAGACAATGAATACAAACTGGAAATAGTCCTTTGACCTCCACACATCTACCCATCCACATACAGACACACACACACACACACTTTATTCATCTAAAAACATAACTTAGCTTTAGCGGATAACTTTTTCTTCACTGTGTAAAGGCTGTCCTTCTGGTGTGGACAGTTATCTGTATTCTGTCAATAATGTTTTAAATAAATGCTGATTGGCCAGTAGCCAGGCAGGAAGTATAGGCAGGACAACCAGACAGGAAGTAGAGGCAGCAAGTTTCTTTACTGAAAGCTATTGGGTCTGAGACGCACAGACCCCAAATGATCTAATACTATGTGCAACTCCAGATTTTACTCTCCAGTTGAATTTTTGTTTTTAGACCATGTAGACTGAATTGTTTTTCATTTGTTATACATCTATGCATAGGCTGCCTCTTCAGGGAAATAAAACAGCAAAGAGGAAATTTGGAGATAGATTGCATTTCATAAACAGAGTAATGAGATCCCTTCTCAAGAAAATTCAAAACTGTGGTAAGTGCTTCTACCCAGGCATGAAGAGACCCAAGCAACATTGTGAACCTCAGACAGCATAAAATGCTGTCACCACACCAAGCATCCCATCCATCAGAAAATGTGGCTCCTCATTACTTTAGTGTATATTGACCAGAAAATTTTGGTTCAATTCAACTAAACCACAGCCAACCGACAATATGAAGATCTCATCCTGTTCTAAGCCTCCCATTACTGGAAGGATAGCAAATGGGAGTTCATATTGTTCTGGGCTCCATTTCTTATAAACATAAGGTCTGATTTAAGTTAAGCCAAATAAAAGAGAAAAGACCCTTTGAATATATTGCCTTGTCTCACTTCCCATCTTCTGCTAGGATTGTGGCTTAATTGTCATTAGCTCCTGATGAAATGCACTACATTCCCAGTAAAATGTAGGCTAGAGAGGCAGAAATAGGTGATTATAATAAACAAACATATGCTATCATGGTTAAAAAAAAAGCCTGATACACTTGAAGAAACTAAAAAACTGTGGTACAAAGTAAATATATATAAACTTATAGATTTGATTCTGTATGATTTATTTTAATTTAAATAGTGGTTGATGTTTATACCAATAAACTTGAACTTTATGTACTTGTTAAAGAATCATAAAATTATTTCCAAACAGTTGTTTTTTCTTTTGGGAGTCATACAGTTTCTCAGAGAAAGTACTAATTAACCAAGACCCCACTAGCCAGTAGTCTGCAGGCTAGGCAAGGTTTCTCAGCCTCAGCTCTGCTTCCCAGTTCCTACTGGATGTGCCTATGAAAGTACAGGAAGCATACAAAACACTGAATAGACTGGATCAAAAAAATCATCCCCTCACCATATAATAATCAAAACACAAAACATACAGAATAAAGAAAGAATATTAAGAGCCGCAAAGGAAAAAGGTCAAGTTACATATAAGGGTAAACCTATCAGAATTACACCTGACTTCTCTATGGAAACCATGAAAGCTAGAAGGTCTTGGATAGATGTGCTGCAGAAATTAAGAGACTATGGATGCAAGCCCAGACTACTATACCCAGCAAAGCTTTCTTTCACCATCGATGGAGAAAACAAGATATTCCAGGATAAAAACAAATTTAAGCAATATGTAGCCACGAACGCAGCCTTACAGAAAGTACTAGAAGGTAAACCACAACTAAGGAAGGCAAACGACACCCATAATAACACAGTCAGCTAACAACCCTACAC